>VXBN01015413.1:125940-159090 GCA_013397395.1 Sinosuthora webbiana | reverse complement strand
TTTTTTTTTTTTTTTTTTTTTTTCTCAAACTGACTGGAAAAAGAGGCAGAAGTACTTTAAAATACTGTATGAACAGAAGACAGACCACTCTTTTTTTTTGTGAAAATGTCCCCAGAGGACCAATGTCTCCACATTCCTGTCTCTTACTATGTATTTGTAAGCATCTTTATGCTTTTGGTAGAAACACTTGCAAACGAAGTGCTTCTGTGCTGGAGAAAGTCCAAGAAGACATAGTGAAATCCTTAGGAGTTGAAAACCAAGAATCTTGCAACTAAAGGTGTCAGGCTGCCTCCCAGAAAGGTACACAAATGACTGACACTGGATCTGGCACTGCTCTTGTTATTGAGTGTTAGTTCAGGATTGTGAGTAGGCCGTGAGAAGCCCTGTTTTCACCTACAGCTTCAGGCAAGGACCCAGGGGGTAAAACCTCTAGGGTTTAGCTGACACCATCAGCAGAGGTCATGGTATTAGAAATATCCTACTTCCTACCACTGAGCTAGGTAGCTTTTGCTGCCATTGATGTAGTCACTCCTTTCAGGAAGCAGCGTGATTTCTAAACAGAAACATTCTGACTTGAGGAACTGAGTAGCAATCTAGAATATGAGAGTTTGATCTACAGGTGGGGAAAGTGCCAGCATCAGCACCCTTTTCTCTCCATGGTGCTGGTTGTTGACACGTAAGAAAACAGGCAGGCTGAGAGCTGAGAACAGGGTATCCAGAACAGGGGAGAAAAGACCCAGGTCTAGCTCAAGAAAGAGGTGCTTAGGGGAAGTAAAGACAAATATGGCTGCCGGTGCCTGAAAGGATGCAGGGACACTTACCCCTACTCCACTCCATGTCAGCCTGGGTCAATGGATTTTTTTGGCTTCTTAACACTCATTCTTGCAGAAATTGAATGCATGTGGCTGATGAGCAGTGGCATTTAAAATCAGGAAGTGAACCCTTCTTGGTGGAGCTTGTGAGAGGGCATTCCTTGCCTATAGAGAACAAGCACTTCAACACTGCTGGCTTTATGGTTTTTAGGGGTTTTTTAACATCTGTTTTCTATTTAGATGGCAAGGAGGCTAAGGGCCAGAGAAGAAAATGAGAGTCAACCCAAGGTACCAGTAACAACGTGGAGAATGTGCACTAAACTGACCTGAGCAAAGCTTATTCCCCTGCCCTCACAGGCAATGAAAGGGAAAGCAACTCCTGCTACCAGTCCAGTAAGACCATGGAGTGTGGAATGTGTACTAAAGTTACCCGAGCAAAGCTTATTCCCCTGCCCTCACAGGCAATGAAAGGGAAAGCAACTCCTGCTACCAGTCCAGTAAGACCATGGAGTGTGGAATGTGTACTAAAGTTACCCGAGCAAAGCTTATTCCCCTGCCCTCACAGGCAATGAAAGGGAAAGCAACTCCTGCTACCAGCCCAGTAAGACCATGGAGTGTGGTATGTGTACTAAAGTTACCTGAGCACAGCTTATTCCCCTGCTCTTACATGCAAGAAAGAGGAAAGCAACTCCTGCTACTGTAGGAAGGCACCCCCACACACGAATAGGCATTTCTGTATAAGAAAAGAAGTTTCAATTGACCTCTAGATGTATTAGGAAGTTCAGCTAGAACTTTCTATCCCCTTCTCATGGCAATTGGCTCGGTGCCAGGACAGGAACACCTGCTGGACCTTCTAGCTGTTCTTCAAAACCTATAGCTGTTTCTATTGGCAGTTTGCCAATGGACCCCTCCTTAACGGTTATGTAGATAAGACAGCAAACAAAGGTGCTCAAGGCATTCTGGAGGTGTTGTAGCAGGTGCATAGAACCTGTTCCATACACTGTGTTTGGCTTGTTCTTTGGTTTTGTATTATTTTCTACCTTTATTTAAACCTTTTTGATTTTCAAGACATACTTGATCATGCCGTCTTGCTATTGATTTATCGCTCCCTTTCTGTGAGGTGCTGGACACCCTCAGAGGTATTGAGAGATTCAATATGCTACCAGCAAAGTAACACCAAAGAGTGGGGCGTATGTATTAAACTGACCGACCAAAGCTTATTGTCCTGTCCACACATGCACAAAAAGGGAAAGCAACTCCTGCTACTACCTCACTAAGACCACACAGTGGGGAAGGTGCACTAAACTGACCCGAGCAAAGCTTATTCCCCTGCTCTCACATGCACGTAAGGGGAAAGCAACTCCTGCTACCAGCCCAGTAACACCATGGACTGGGGGAATGTGTTCTTAACTGACATGAGAAAAGCTTATTCCTCTGTCCTCACATTCAAGTACGGGGAAAGCAACTCCTGCTGCAACCCAGTAACACAATGGAGTGGGGGATGGGTACTAAACTGACCTGGGGAATGCTTTTTCCCCTGTCCTCATAGGGAAGAGAAGGGGAAAGAAACCCCTGCTAGCAGGTTGGAAGCACCATGGAGGGGGGAATGTGTACTAAACTGACGTGAGCAAAGCTTATTCCCCTACTGTCTCAGGAAAGTAAGGGGAAAGCAACTGCTGCTACCAGCCCAGTAACCTTGGAGTGGGGGAATGTGTTCTAAACTGACATGAGAGAAGCTTATTCCCCTGCTCCCACATGCAAGGAAGAGGAAAAGACACTCCTGCAACCAGCCCAGTAACAACATGAAGTGGGGGATGTGTACTATACTTACACGACCAAAAAGGTTTTTTGACTGCCCTCACAGGCAAAATAGGAGGAAGAACCTTCTGGTACCAGCCCAGTGAGACCATGGAGTGGAGGATGTGTACTAAACTGACTCGAGCAAAGCTTATTCCCCTGCCCTCCAAGGAAGAGAAGGGCAAAGAAACTCCTGGTACCAGCCCAGTTAACATGACGGAGTGGGGAATGTGTACCAAATTGAGGCGAGCAAAGCTTATTCCCCTGCACTCACATGGAAATAAGACGAAAAGACACTCCTACTACCAGCTCAGTAAGAACAGGTAGTGGGGGAATGTGTATTAAACAGACCTGAGCAAAGCATATTCCCATGCTTGCACAGGGAAGTTAAGGGGAAAGCAACTCCTGCTACCAGCTCAGTAACATTGAAATGGGGAATGTGTACTAAACTGACACGAGAAAAGCATATTCCCGTCCTCACATTCAAGTAAGGGGAAAGCAACTCCTGCTACCAGCCCAGTAACACCAAGGAGAGGGGAATGTGTACTAAACTGACCCGAGGAATACTTATTCTCCTGTCCTCACAGGCAAGTATGGGGAAAGAAACTTCTGCTACCAGCCCAGTAACAACATGAAGTGGGGGATGTGTACTATACTTACACGACCAAAAAGGTTTTTCCACTGCCCTCACAGGCAAAATCGAGGAAAGAACCTCCTGGTACCACCCCATGGAGTTGGGGGAGTGTGTACTAAACTGACTCGAGCAAAGCTTATTCCCCTGCACTCACATGGAAGTTAAGGGGAAAGGAACTCCTACTGCCACCATCCTCCTACCAACTTATCTTGCTGGTTTACCTTCAGGCAGATGCAAAAGAATGACTTTAATGTTTGACTATGTTATGAAAACACAAAAATGTGTTTCAGAACTTTCTTATACAGTTGATAAAAGCCCATACAAAAGTTGTTTCCTATAAAGCACCAACTATTATTATTCTTACGTCGAATTAAAAGATTTCAGATGAAATGTCTTCCTTGTGCTAGAGGGACCATACTGTAGGAAACCAATCAACTGGACAGACTTCACGTGTCCTCTAGAATATGTTTCACTTACAACAGGCACTATTCTTAGTTCCAGCTGGGTCTCATCTATGACACCCTGACGTTCAGATTGAAAACATACTTTCAAGTATGCCTAATCATTCCACAGGTCTTTGCACCACAAATTCCCTGAGCCAATTCATAAGCAAAGGTGGTGGAGAAATTGCCAATCATCTAAATAAACAATGGCAAACTTTTGCAATAGTGTGATCAAATGTTAAATTCGATTCTTTTGCACTGTCCTGCTTCAGCCAACACTGCAATGACAGTGTGGAGAGGAAGCAGTCGTTAAAACAGTTAAGCCAGAATTTCCATCTTAGAAGGCTGATCCTGCCCAGTGCTGAGCACCTCCTTAATTCTCTTCTTACTGATACTCAGCTGGTTTCAATAGACAAAGTACTCTCTTTCTGGTTCGTTCTGGGAACAGCGACTGCTCTCAGAGGTGTTTTGAACACTAATACAAAAACTCAATTCTGATGTCATATGCCACCTATGCAAATTCTGAGAGATGCTCTGGATATAAGCATGAAAGAGTGTGAAGTGTTAGATAAGTGAAAATGAGATATGAGTGGGCAATCTCATGTTAGCAAGATAGATCAATGTTAGGCTGCAAAGAATGCTTTAGAGAAAACAGAAAAAGCAGAAAATGAGTAAACCTAATGGCCTGTGTCCTGGTCTAGTTTGTGCCATATTTCAACCCACAGTATTGCACTGGCATCAGTACATTATACTGCTAATATGCACAGTGGATGATGCTCTGAGCAAAATAAAGGGAGATCTCATCCAAGATAAAAGGACTTTGAAAGCCATGGATAGCTGGGCTAAACAAAATACAACATCCAAACCATCAGTGAAGAGTGGGGTAGGAGATAATAGCAAGTCCACACTCAGAGATCAAGTGCTCGTGATACAGGTAAGTGTGGGCTTGGAATATTGACAACAGAGCTGAATGCTACTGAGTCCAAATAGAGAAATCTCTTCACTCAAAGCAGAAGGAGTTCTGTTGCCTGGGACACCTGTGTCAAGACAAGGCAGAACTCCTAATGAACATCACTGAAGAAACAGTTGGACAAAAGCTCCTTGAGTGGATGTATGTCTTCTGCATGTCATTTGCACGTTGAACTTACCCTGCTGTGACATTTCTGCCTGTGGTCTGTGTAGATCTGTATGTTTAATGAAGTTCCAATCTCTGCCTTTGGACGCCAGCTGAAAACTGAGTAAGAAATCAGTTGGCTATTTATTGTGTTTCCTGGTCCTTGCCTAATATTGGCATGCTTCTTGCTTTATGCATCTGTGCTACTTGCAAGCACTCAGTTCCACTCAGTCTCCCCTCTCTGTATGTGGGAAATAAAATTAGGCTTTGAGCATGTATTTCTAACATACTCACTGTTTCCCAGCTGCATTTCTCTATTTCCCCAAGGCATATCCTGCAGAGCAGGAGACTTATCTGCTCTTCAGCAGTTCCTGCTAGCTCTAGGGGTGTTCTCTTCAACCCAAAGTCAAGACAGCATTCAGGCCATACAAATCAGTAAGTTTAGGACAATTCTGCTGGAGAATGAGATACAGACCTGGAAAACTTAAGGTAAAATTCCACTAGCTAATACTTCATTAAGCTTTCCATGTTTCTAATCTATTTTTAATGACACAATTTAACCACAGAGAAGCTACTTCATTTGCTTCAGTGCTCACTATTTAGGTACCTGTCTTGAAGTGACCGGTGTTTAGAAGAGGCTTTAAAGTTGTCTGTGAAACCTATACATAGAAACCAGACAGGTTTCCTGCTGAAAGCTTTGCTAATTTTTCTAGGAGACAGCACTTGGTGTAAGAGATGTTAGTGTAAACCAGAAGTGCATAACATGTCATACTTAACAACCAGAAACCATGAAGTCTGTAAGATGTGCAATGATGTCAGTCAAGCTTGGAGGCCACACTTTGGAACCTGGGATGTTTGAAAACTCGGCAACAGCCACAATTTACTGTCCCATATCAATAAGCCATTTATCAGACCAAGATGCAATTTTCTTAGAGCCTCAAACTAGTAGTTGCTAACACTGATTCTGATATTATGATATAGGAGCAACATCAATACTCTGCACCAGAAGGCAGTACTCCAAATCCTTCACAGCAACAGTTGCCAAAAAAAAAAAAAAAAGACCCATCACTGTCTCATTCTTGTGAAACCAGACATATTCTGAGTTCAAGAAGGGGCCATGGTTCGTTGTTACAATGTTTATTTGGTTTTAGTAATGTGACACATACGATTTGTATCTTCTTCCTATCACACCTGCAGTTCTGCCTACAATAAATACATTTCTTACGACTCATTTGAAAGACAATTTAAATCACTTGTATTTGGTCCTGTCTTTACATAATTAAATGTTATCCTGTGTTTTTCTTGCCAATTACCATCTCTGTCTGTAGTCCTATGAATAAATTACTTGCAACATATTTCAGAGTATAAAATGTACACTGAACTTTGCAAAAAACACACTACACACTACCAGAGTTTTACAGACTTTATATATACAAATTCTGCACGAGATATCTTTAGGTACCAAGCCTGTGTTGACAGAGCAAGTAAATATCACAGGAAGGTTTCTTCCAGCCCAAACCATCAATAACATATAGCCCAATCCTCCCACCACGGGCAGGGAGACCTTCCACTAGTCATGGCTGATCAGAATTCTGTTCACCTGATTCTGAATACTTCCAAAGTTATCCACAACTTCTCCAAGCAACTTGTTTCCTTGTCTCAGCAGTCCCATAATAAAAACTGTTTTTATATCCAATCTAAATGTATGCACTCTGAGTTTAAAACTGTCGCTACAAGCTGTGGTGAAATGCTTCTCTCCATCTTCCTCATAAGCCCCCTCTATGTTCTGAAAGGCTACTATAAGGTCTCCCTTAGAGCCTTTTACTCTCCACTATGAACAACCCCAACTCTCTCAGCCTGTCCTCTTCAGAGGTGCTTCATCCCTCTGATCCCTTTGTGGTCCTCTGCTGGACTTGCTCCAACACATCTTTCTTACTAAGGACCCCAAAGCTGGATGCAATACTCCAGGTAGGGTCTTATGAGACCAGAGGGGAGAAATCACCCACCTCAATCTGCTTTTGATGCAGCCCAGGATGCAGCTGGACTTCTGCACTGCAAGTGCACATTGCTGACCCATGTTCAATTTTTCACTCACTACCACCCCAAAGTCCATCTCCACAAGGCTGATCTCAAGCCCCTTCACCTCAACTCAAATGCAGCACCTTCTGCTTGGCCTTGTTGAACTTGGGCCCCACTCCTTGAGCCTCTCAAGGTCCCTCTGGATGGCAATCCTTTCCTCACTCACCATGGTGCTTTTGCCTTCCACAAACTGAATCCCACTATCTTACTTAATTGATGAAAATATGACACAATACTGGTCCCAGACCTCTGAGGGAAACCCCCTGTTCCTGGTTTCCACTTGGACACTGCAATATTGACTGTAACTCTTCAGATTCAGCCTTCCTTACCTAGTGTTCTCACCTAGACTTGCATATGAAGAATTTGTAACAGAAATGTATAGCAGAACCTACTACCTATGGACCTGCTTTGTGCCACTCTCCTGTGACACTAAGTACCCAGTATATAAACGAAAAAATTAGCATAACAATTACTATTTTATGTCAATAACAAATGCAAAAAGAGCAACCCAATGGGACTGAAAATGGTCATCCAGAAAAAACTTTCTCTTAGAACACTCAGATATGAATTTCCTGGCTCTGGTCCATTTCAGAAAAAGTGCCTATGGAAGAAAGGTAAAAATGGAAACCATTCTTAGGGCCAGATATATGATTTGGCTTAGTAGAAGGTAATGAAAGGTATGTTCAAGCTCTTGCTCCTGCAATCCAAGTTCTTAAAAAAACACCAGGAAATACAGAAAATTGGTTAAGCTATTTTCACCAGTATCTGAAAAGCACCTCTACTGGTTTTGCTAGGAAGAATACATCCAGATCTGAAGGCTTTCACAAGCAAGAGACTGGGTGTCTAACAGAAAAAGACTAGGAAGCTAAAATGCTGATGTACCTGCTTCTATTTTCCTTTGGATTAGAATTTTTTCTTTTTTTTACAGTACTATGAGGATCCTTACCGTTCATGTTTCTGATCTTTTCCTTGCATTCTGATCCACTTTTGCCACAGCAATCCCTGATGTTCAGGGACACAGAACCTAAAGTTCTAAGCAGCACAGTATTTTTTAAAAAATGTCTTTCTGAAAGTGTTGTTTACAAGGTATCATTACCAACCTGCTCCATGAAAGGCAAAAATCATAGTGATACATAATGACTACAAGTAAATAAACCACCCCCCTCAATTTCCACACATCTTGGAGAAGCATATATTTCATTTGTTTTATTTACTAGACAAGAAATAGCAGGTTATTTTATTAAAATAAAGCTGTATTAAAAAATTGAAATGCATACATTCAAACCACTTCAGCACATTCATCACTTAATACAGGAACTAAAATTGGAGCTGTTCAATGAAGCAGAAAATGGCCAGCAGAGAGCTTGTGACATTGTCAGCAAAGTACAGTTCTGTAAGTCACATAAGTACATCTTCAGGCACAAATTTGGTTTAGGTATTACTTCAGTCTCCAACACTGACTCATTACACAACTGCTGCTGTGACAGAACCACCACAATTATTAAACCATGTCTTCTAGCACACAAAACAAATACTCTGCTTTAAAAAAATCACTGGAATAAAAAATATGGATAATGTATAAAAATAGCAATTTTAATTTGAAGTTGTCTGTTCAGTTTTTCTGTTACATTTCTGAAGTGAACTGTAACTGTAACCAACTGTAACTTGTTGAAAGAAAAGATGGGAGGTAGAAATAGCAACACAAATAGCCTGTGAATCTGCTTTCTTAGATCCTATTATATGAAATTGCAACAACAATATTACTTAGACTTTCCTTTCTACCATCAGGTAAAAGGTACCACTGAATAGAGGATACCGACCTTTTCTCTGAGCACTGTCAGACAGACTTTGTCAGTAGGGCTATTTATAGATGAAAACATACGCAAAATCTAATTTTAACCATCTTATATATGATCAAACCAAAGATTGTAACAGCAGCCTTACACATGATCATTGGTCATTGTTTCATCCATTCTTTTAAGCTTGTAACAATTTTTGAAGATATTATAACCTCTGCAAGTTCAAAAGTGATCCATTCTTCCTTGAAAGCACTGAAACTTCAAGGTCCATCCAGGTTGTTACTGCTTTGGGAGGATGACTGAACACTGCACCGTTGTCTGAAATACAAAGTCACAGGAGATAAATGCTTCTTTTGCCAATGCAGAGAGAACTACTTTTCATTGTAAAGGTAGACTATGTAGCTTCCATTTGGGTTACAAACAGGTGTAACTCCTTTCATGTGCATAGTATCTCCAACTTTTTCCAACACCACAGAAGACAATATAATTACAAGGAGGGCATACACACACAGGGAGTTTTCATTACAACTTTTCCAAAGCAGCGTGATAGGCTCATTGGTATGCATAAAAACTACCATAATGCAAAACCACTGAATTAGGGACTTTGTGCTCACAGGCTACAAATGAAAAATTGTACAGCATGCTTTCTGTGACTTCCACAGGACTTCCCATCAATTTTGAAGTACAGCTATCAAGAACAGAAACCAGTCAGATGGCACTGACTGTGAGTGAACAAACTGCTCAAGTTACGTATGGACAGGCAACTTTGACATTAGCCACATTCAAGCGCAAGGTCTGAGAAATATTTTAATCTCAGCTTTTGTGAGAAGTCCTTGGCCTCCAAGCACCCCTGCATGTAGACCAATGCAACTACAGTTGAAGTGAAATCTTGAAGAATTTTCCTCCTCCACTTTAATCACCTGAGCCAATATAGTCTGATCACATATGTACATTCATTGATTTCAGTAAGATACTTTCTGAGGAAGAAAATCACTCAAAAATATTTACAAGATTAGAGTTCAACATACAGAACTTGGGAATGTAAGTTTCAGTTTGAGATAGACTAGAAAAAATGACTGAAAAAATACTAAGCTTTATGCCCTTCAACTTGTTACCTGTCAAATCACATAAATGCCCAAGTGACTGCCTGATGAAGTGTACTGAAACACATCTACAGTTATCTTACCCAATCTAAACTACCCTAGAGTATTCACATACCAAATCTCAAAATACATCATTATTCCTTGTAGCAGAGATCTGACAAGTACCATTTCTCACAGGCTAGTACAGAAGTTCAAGAGAAAGGCAAGTAGTACCAGCACGTTTCCCCACAGAGCCAAGAAATTTACCTGAGGAGCACTCATGAAAAGTTCTAACACCTTACCACAAGCTGAACTTCTTACAGCCACACTGTAAAAAATCTCAGTTCTAACAGGACATTCTTTCCACATTATAGTACAGATTCTCTGCTGATACTCATGGGTATGGAGCTCAATTCCCAGTTATGATGAGCTAAAATTCTTTTCAACGGGACAGTTCTTTTCTAACTAATACTTTTTGTAGCAAAGATTAAAAAAAAGTCTGTTTTATGAGTTCCCATATGAAATTGTCTGCTCTCACCAATTCATTTACTTCATGGGCAATGACCCCCTGTTTTATGTGATAAGTTTTTGTTATCAATGCATTGGCTGCAGTTCTTGTTACCTTTGACATCTCTTCCAATTGTCAACTACAGACAAGCTCCCATTGTCCTGAAAGCATCCCTAACATACCTGCACTTCCATCTGGGTTCTTTCTTTGTGGCTTGTTTCTGCTTCCAACCCTTGAATGCTGCATTTTTACACTAGAGCTGTTTCCTGTTCAGTCAAGGTCTTTCTGTGGATCAGTACTGTGCTTGGAGAATGCTGCCTTTAAAGACCTGCCTTCTGGAGCTCCTTGACTCTTCAGAGCTGTCTCCTATGAGATTATACAAACTAGTTCATTGCCTAAAAAAAAAAGTAAGCTCACCTGAACTCCAGCAACCATACTGTTAATTGCCCTATTTGCATAGGATATTGAATACCACAATTTCATGAGGATTACAGCAACAGCTGCCAGTAATTATCACCTCACTAAACAACTCTTCTCAGTTAACAGGATATCCAGCTGTATATCACCCATGACTAACCAGCCTATCCAGAAATTTCCTTGACACCAAGGAGAAATCACTTGGACCACAGTGATCAACAGCATCATCTGTGTTTCCTGACACATGACATAAATACCAATGTGGTCATACCCTGTTCTGAAAGAGTGAGGACTTAAACCTGACATTTCTCTTTATGGCAAGAAAGCCAGGAAATACTGGCCTAAAGACACCTTAGACAGTTAAAAAATAGTACCTTTCAAAGTACTCTTACACTCACTGACATATCACAGATTAAATGATACATCAAAGAAAAGCAATGGCAAGCAGCCTATCCTTTATCAAAAACCCAGCCCTTTGACATTTTGTTGCAACACTGCAGTATTTCCTAAAGACTACTGTAAGATTCAGAGGTGACACTGCTGGCATGTGTGTTGATCTGGGATGAATACCTCCACGGAAGGAGACCGAAAAATTCATCTGGGCAGAGACTGACAACACATTTTTTCCTGCCAGGTGAAATTACTCCTGTCATAGCAGCCAGATTACAGATTTTGGAAAAGAAAAGCTGTGTCTATGTAGAGCTTTACTGTTTCACATGCTTCCCCAAAACCAGAACAGACATTTGCAAATGCCCATTTGAGATGCACAGCTGTTGCTTGCATATATGCTGTCACTGACAGTAGTGTACCAGCTGCAGTCTTACTCAGCTTGCTCCTTGTCTGTGTGCTTAACACATTTCCACAGGGCATGCAAGAGGGTGCTGCCTTCAAGCTCTAGGAAAAGGTGCCTCCAAAACAGATCAATTCAAAAAACTCCATCATCTGGCCTTCAAAATTCCCACTATAAAATATACTGAAGTACACTACAAGACAATAATTTTTAAAAACTCTTTATGGTTCAATTACACACTTGTACAGAGGCACATACATGTATCTTTCTCTTTGCTTCCCTGTCAAATTGCCTCTTTGATTTGTTAATGCCAATCCTTCATCTGCTTTATCACCACGAAATTCTCCAAACAGGAACATTTTTAGCCTATCCTGATATTTCTATATAAAATTAAAGGAAGACTCCAAAGCCTCTGGAGCTTCAGAATTTCTCACTATTCCACAGTTCTTGTTCTTTCAAGTCATTAACATTTGTGCCTCCCACTTTCTTGATATAAAATTTCAATCCCCACTGCCTGTTTCCAGCCCTTCCAGTGCCTTCCGATCAACTCCCTTTTTCAACTTACCTGTAAGGAACTTAAACACCTAAGAATTGCAAGTGAAACTATCTCAGTATTCATCATTGATACAAGGCAGTAGATATTTAAGAGAAAAAGTGTTAAGATTAGGACGGAGTGACCCTTCCTTTGGTGCATCACATTTTCTTCTTTCAGCAAACAGTACTTAGGGAACTGAGCTGGAAGAAGCACTTGACAATGAACTGAAAGAACAGCTGGTATTCATTAAGCAGGAACATTGCAACACGGCAACACTAAGGGTGGTGAAAAGGAGGGATGGGGAGAAGGAGGTGCTCGGGGCATAGGAGCTGGGATTCTTCTGCAAGCTGTGGTGAGGACTACAATATAACAAACTGTTTCCCTGCAATTCATGAAGTGCATGGAGGGATGCAGAATTCACCCACAGCCCATAAAAAAAGGTGCTCGCACTGGAGCGTGCAGATGCTGAAAAGCTGTGATCTGATGACAGGCTTGAAGAGAGAAAGAGAGAACTCTTGCTGCCAGAGATAGAGAACCCTTGTTTCCAAGCTAGAACAGCTAATCCTTAAAAGACTATATCCCATGAACTAAATGGCCCACAAAAAAACAGTTGTGGGAAAACTGCTTGCCTGTGGGAGGAACTCATGTTGCAGCAGGTTGGGCAGGATTGCTACTCATGAAAATTAGGTTAGAGAAGTTCACAGAGAACTATTTCCGGTGGGAAGGACCCCATGACATAGCAAAAGCGACTCCCCTCCCTAAATGAACTGAAGAAAGATTTTTAGAGGTGATAAACTGACAAAAAACCTCATGCTTTGTCTCCCTGTGCTGTTGGTAGGAAGGAAAAAAGGGCTGGGGTGGGTGACGAGGGGGAGGAAAGGTGTTCTAAAGGCTTTAGTTCTCATTATTCTCTTTTAATTCTGTTAATAAGTTTCTCTTTATACCTTTTGAAGTATTGAGCCTATTTTGCCCTTGGAGTGTTTTCTCCTAATCCGTATCTCACCCCATGAGCCTTTTAATTTCATTTTCTTTCCCCCTTGTCTGCTCGACTATAGCAGAGGAAATGAGTGAACGATTTTTTGTGGCTGTGCTGGCATTTGGCTAGTGTAAAAATTGTGATATTTTTGGTGGAGAATGAGGGCAACTATGAGGACTTTGAGATAAGGATATTAAACGGGAGAAATAATTATTTCTATAGAAATATATAATTAATTGGGCAAAACAAGTATTAAATCACAATATTAAGTAGAATGTAGAATTTGTATTTAAATCATAGTGAAAAATCTAGGGGTGGATTTATTGTGTAATTTGTCTTTTTGGTTCTGTGTAGTGATTATACCTTAGATTTAGTGTAGAGAATTTTTTCTTCTGTTTAGTTCAGTAGCTTTTTGTTTTTCCAACTAAGGATTATATGTTGAGTGTAATTTTGATGATAATTCTTAAATATGTGACTCATAGAGGCCGGGGTAGAATTATCCTGCTCTGATTTTGTTAGCAACAAATCCAATCAATGTCTCTAAGCTGAGCCTGTTTTGCTCATGACAGTATTTGATGAATGATCTCTCCTGGTCCTTATCTCAACCCAGTCAAAAAAAGCTTGTTGAGAAGCTGGATAGACATCCAAACTGTTTTAACATTGTTTTTCCCCTCTTTGTTATAGACACAAACAAATCTCAAGTATGCCTGTGAAATACAGGTGATAAAAAACACAAGTAAAGCTCCTCTAAGAAAAATTCTGCTTAAGAACTGCCTCGCCAATATATTACAAAGTGTTTTTCTTTTCCAAATCTTTTCATGAACCTTGGACTTAAAACCTATGGAGAACACAATTCTAGTAATTTCAAACTGGTTATTACCCATACCTTTTAAGACTTTTCCTCTTCTACATATTAAAGTGAGCATAATGTTTTTGGTTTGATTCAGTCTCTTCCACTTGACTCTCCTTTGTGCTAAGATCCAGGTTTCATTTGGATACTCACATATATTTTTATCTTACTTTGTATCTCATTTATTTGTGTCTTATGAACATCTTACGGTTGATGTCTCACTTCATCAACCGCATATAGCTATCTGTTTTTTTTAACCTTTTCCAAAACTGAAACTTGTAAAACTGAAGCTAGATCTTGGCAACAAAACGAGAATCTATTTGCCCTTCTAGAATGAATTTGGTTTCTTGAAGCATTTACTCTGAAACATTATGATTAAGCAAAAACATCCTGTAACATACACCTGTGTTATGTGTGCACACACATACACTCTCCCTGGTACTCATCAGCCTCATTTGGGTACTTACTTTCAGAGTGTGCAGGGTGTTGGTCCATTCCATGGAGCCTATCTGAGGTATAGCAGTAAGGAGTATGCTGGTAGCCTTATTTGCATTCCCTTTCAGAGTCTTTAAAACTTTATCCACTGAAACCTAGAAATACAATACAACTGAATGGTGTCTCTCAATTTTGACGGCACATATTTTAAACACCCAAATAAATTTAACTCAGAAGTGTAAAAGTGAAGCCTTAGAATATCAGTCTTTTTAGACAGTACAAATGCTTTTTCCTCTGTGTGCGTATGGTTTGTGTACTGCAAAAAAGAGGAGAACTAAAGCATATGCACTGTTTTGCAGAGAGCTGCAAAAGAAAAAACACAAGACCAATCACAGAAAGACAAGTCACACACAGAATTCATGAGTTTCATGCTCAGAGATCCCCTGATTCAGACAACAGGAAACATAAACATTTATGAAAATGGCAGGTTTATGAAAATTAATTAGATAGCAACAATTGAGTCTATTCTTTCACAATCATTCATCAAGAATAACTCAGGGATACTAATGTAATTAAGAACAGATTTAGTACAGTATGTCATCTCTTATCAAAACCTACACATTCTCATCCAAATCCCTATGGACAACACCAGAGGAAAAAAGTTTCACTCACTGCTTCTTCATGTTCCTTCCAGCAGTCATAATCTGTTGCCATAGCAATACTAGCATAACTCATTCCAGCTTCCTTTGCAAGAATCACTTCAGGCACTGTAGTCATGTTGATAACATCAGCTCCCCAACTGCGAAACACACAGCTTTCTGCTCGAGAGCTGAAACGTGGGCCTTCAATTGTGATCATTGTCCCCTTGGAATGGCACTGGAGCCCCAGCTTCTTGGCAGTCTCAATAAGAACCTGCAAAACATGCCAGTGTCAAGGAAAGGAAACAAATTCCCCTTATGCACTGCTTTTGTATCCCATCAAAAACTTGCACACAAGAGAAGACAGCTTTACACAAAGTATTCATATTTCATATGACTACAGCTGTCCAAAACCAAAGATGAGTTTTGTTTTCCTCACCCAACAAGAAAAATTAATTAGTCTATCAACAGGGATGTACTTGAACTCATCTGAATTTGTTAGTATCAACTGGATTACTGCTTTCAATGCAGACCAAGAAGACTGGGAAACAAAATTTTTTTGCACATTTAGACTGTGCCTACACTGCAACCAGAACTGTAGGTAAAAGCATTCCACTGAGCACTACATTATCACATGGTGGAGCTGAGCCAGTGTAAACAGTAGTAGGCAATTTACATTTTGAAAGTAAAATTCTACAAGCACATACTTCAAAAGAGTACCCTGGGAATCTGTACAGAAAGTATTACATTTTCCCATGCCAGTGGCTGAGCTGTATACTGGACATACAGCGTGTACTTCCCATCAGTTTTTTTTGTTCCAATAAGAACCCTATATATGGCAGAATAATTCTGATTTTCTGTCTTGGTAATTGGCCTATATAATGCCAGTTGATACAGTTGCAACAAGAGGATGATACCAGCTTAGGTAAATGGGACTAGGATACCTACCCATCATTGTCCTGAGTAGGAAAGTGAAAAGGAACTATAATGACATCTATTTAAAATGGCCATCAACAAAAAAGAAAGAAAACAATAGCAGCACCAAAAATTGTGGTAGGCCAGGAGGGACTTTTATAACACAGTAGCAGTGAAAAACCTAGTCTGATACCACTAGAAGCAACTTCTTAGCATTATGACCTATGCCACATGGAACAGCTTCCCTGTAAAGCACTGTGAGAAGCCTGCACTCAACACAAACAGATGCAACAACCAGTAACAGCTCAAGTGTGTTACATGACCTTGTGGGGTGCCTTCTCCCTAGCATGTGGAGCAGTGGGTTGTGTGGAGCAGTGGATTTTGTGGAGCAGCACAACAACATGAAGCTGGAGTACCCACATCTGCCACTGCAAATGCATGTAAACAGATAATTCTGCACTATACCTGGGTTGTGGCAACCCCTGAAACACCTACAGGTTGGAAAAAGTGATTGAGAGCAGCCCTGCTGAGAAGGAGTTGGCGGGAATGGATGATGAAAAACTCAACATGATCCAGCAATGTGCCCTCATAGCCCTGAAAGGCAATGGGATCCTGGGCTGCGTCCAAAGCAGCATGGCCAGCAGGGTGAGGGAGGGGATTCTGCCCCTCTGCTCTGGTAAGATCCTACTGGAACACTGCACCCAGCTCTGGGGTCCTTTCTGTAAGAAAGACATGGAACTGTTGGAACAAGTCCAGAGGAGCCAGGAAATTGAAAAGAGGACTGAAGCACCTCCCCTATGAAGACAGGCTGAGAAAATTGGGGCTGTTCAGTCTGGAGAAGAGAAGGCTGTGGGGGAACCTCACAGCAGCCTTCCAGTATCTGAAGGGTTCTACAGGGAAGGTGGAGAGGGATTTGTCAGGAACTGTAGTGATAAAACAAGGAACAACAGGCGCAAATTCAAAGAGGGAAAATTTAGGTTAGATATTAGGAAGAAACTTTTTGCTGTGAGGGTGGTGAGACACTGGGACAGGCTGCCCAAGGAGGCTGTGGATGCTGCAACACCTGCAGTGTTCAAGGCATGGTTGGATAAGGTCTTGAGCAACTAGTTCTAGTAGAAGGTACCCCTGCACAAGGCAGTGGCAGCTGGGACTAGATAATCTTCAAGGTCCTTTACAACCCCTTAATATTCTGTGATTCATTCTGTGCTGTAAGTTAATCTAATATTAATCACATCTAATATTTTGGTTTATTGATGCTTTTAATTCTGAATATATGTTGAGCTGAATGCCAGTTAATTACATTGTTGATAAATCAACAGACCAACTGACATGACATAACCACAGGTGAGCAGTACCTTCCTGAAACTCTTTACTCAGTTCCACCTTTACTGCCTAAAAGATGTTGTGTTGAGCCTCTGTTTCTAAAAGCACCAATACCCAAGATACCCTATATTATTCAAAACTTCTGAGAGAAAAAGATAAACTCTATTTAGGTTCTCATTTGATTTACAGTGCATAAACCAACTAAACCAGATCATTTAAATGTATTCACATAAATGCAATACAACTTGGTTTCAGATGTTTTGATGCAAAATTCCTTAAATATGTTACATTCACAATTTTGGCCTTTTATTATTATTGCATTTACCTATGAAATTCCTCTGAATTGGGATAAACTGGGCTGAAATTATCCCAACAATTTTCAGACATAGTTTCAGGAAAAAAATTAAATCACTTTTATCTGGTATTTTCAAATGAAGTGAAAATACTCCTTCTCAGTCTCACAAAGAGCTCAAAACCCATATGTTGTTTAAAACATCTCTTAGGCTGATTAGAATACCAGGCTAATAAGATAATAATGATCACATGTGAGACTGGGAAGTACCTAAATGCTTTTTCTCTGTTTGAAAAGGCATATTTCTCTGCTGGCTTTTCAAAAAATGTAAAACCCAAAAAACATCTTTAGCTAGTTAACAACTAGAAAACTAGTCTTGGCGTGTGTTCCTTGCAGTCTCAGGAAATGTCTTATGTATGAGAACCTACTTTTTTAAAAACGACAATGTGAAGTACTGCCAATCACTGAAGTAATAACATTTTTAATCCATTTCTTAATAAACTCCTTACATCTGCTGTGACATGACATCATGCTCACAATAGAAAGCAGCAAAATGCCAACTAATCTTTGGTAAGAGCACATGGCTAGGCTCCTTTAGCAAGAAAAATGCAAAGTATTTTGTATAATTTACTGGTCAGTGAAAGAAGGGCAAAAGCATCCACGTGTGTAATATGCATTTGTTTCTTCATAAGATTTAAAATATCTTTAGCTCATTGTAAACCACTTTGATTCCCAGTTAAACCACAGTGTGGCAAATTATCAAAAACAGCACATAATGACTCTGAAGCAAATTGGTGGCAAAAGCAGAATAGCTCAGTAGCCCAAATAGTTGCCCATGCTCTGGGTATAGATTGTGCCACCTGCTTCACAATTCAGCTTTGTCTTGATTGCAGAGAGCAGGCCTCTTAGATGAATGTGACTGATTCTGTAAATACTCCTGCTCCTCTGAAGTAGCAGTACCTCCTTGCAGCTCCTGATCAGAGCATTCCACAATACCATAAAATATACAGTTTAATGTATTAATTCCTTTTTTCATTCCTCCACCTTCCTTTTTCCTCAACTCTGGGAATACACTAAGGCGACATATTTAATAAGATACACTTGTATACACTTTAATAAGACACACTTCAGCAACTTATAAAGTTGCTGAAAAATAGAGAAGTGTTTCACACTCTCTAGTCTGAGAAGCCTGAAAATCTTGAAATGACACAACCAAGAGCAACAACTAGGAATAAAAAGCAAATGTAACTTGGCTTGTTTTAGTGCTTAACATCCTAAGCCTTTACTCTCCACCACGACCCACCTCTAAAATGCACAAAAGCACACAAAGGCAATACTGCAATTTCTGTGAATATTAAAGTACTACTTATTTAATTATTTAAGTATGTAGAGTGCCTCTACCATAGGTACAGCTTTATTAAAAAAAAAAATGGAACTAATTTCCAATCCTGTTTTGTTTACTTTGTTGCTTTCTTGGCTGGTCACTTGATAATTAAAGATCTTACGTCCCCTTATTAAGACTCTGGGAAAATCTATGTTGCCAACAGACTTCTTCTGCACACCTCCCTTAAGAGCACAGACACAATATCTTTTACCTCCCATGCCTTCCAGACGTTACATTCATCCTTAATACCATGATGTATCTGAGAAAGAGGATAAAGAGGTGCATATTGCCTCTGTGTTCTAAGAATGTACAATTAGACTAATATATCACAAATAAGTGTCGTAAAAACAACATTTCTTAATACTGTTACAGAGTTCACTAACCTCTCTGGTTTTGGTGCAGAATGGCTCAGCCATTGGAATATGACATACTCCTGAGAGAGTGGAATGCTGTCCATCATACAAAGTACAATGTCTTTTAGTTGTCCTAGAAAAGCAGAAAGCTTGCTTAGAGAGAACAGACAGAGAAAGCAACAAATTGATACAAATCAAAAATTACAGTATCCCTGGGAGGAGAAGAAAAAATCAGTATGATATTAGTGACCACCTGTTATCCTGTTTTTCCTCTGTACAAACCTTTAAGAATTGAGCTGAAGAGTATAAAACTGTTACTCCACTAGTTTACTGTCAATTCATTATGAAAATCTTTTGTTAACCAAGACAGTGAAATGCTGATTTGTTCCTAAATTACACAAACAGCCCTATTGTGATGTGATTCTGCTGCAAAACAATCAGCTAATTTAACAGTCAAGCATGTAACCCCTGGAAAAAAGTATAAGTAAGCTCTAAGAAAGGCAAGGAATAAAATCTCAATTACCACAAGGCTAGTCGAAATAGAACTTGTTCAAATCACTGCATTCCTACATTGAAAGGATAGGAATTTACAGGAACACCTTCCAGCATGAAGGAAGTGTGAATTCAACAAGAAAAACCTTGAAACAGGATGTCTTCATGGTCTGAGAAAGATCACACACACGTGCAGTGGCAGCTTCCAAGTGGAAGAATCCTCTTTCTCCCTTCTTTCAATGGATGGAAATAGTCAAATATGTTGAAATTACCATCCACCATGCCATTTTGGAACACATGGAACTGCTACCCACCACCACTTTACCCTCAAATGCACTGCCTCAAGCTAAGCCATCCAATTGGATGGTGCAAATGTCTGGAATAATGTTCTCAGACACTGCCTTCTTCCCTGCAGTGTCTCACATATTGTGCTTTACAGGAGAAAATAAAGACAATAGACAATTCAATCCACAGTTGAAATACAAAGTATCTGCTGCTAATACTTTTTGTAACAGCTCCCCAATAAAGTCACTAGGAAATATTTAAGAGAAGGTTTTAAATGTAAGTTATATGTCAGAGTAAGTTTCAACAAAAAAAAAAGCATCACTAGGGTAGCCTTAAGAAGGAGATTATAAAATAGGAAAGGGATGGACAAATTAAAAACACCTGGAAAATGGGATAGAGCTGTTAAAATAGTTGAAACTTTAAAATATTTTTTCCTTTATGGGATACTGAAAAGCTGCAAATAGAATACATATGATTTTTCACACTTTTCTATTTTGTCTGCTAATGAATTGGAGTTGGAGGAAGAGTTGGAGGAAATGGTAAAAGCCACAATCCATTTCCTGCATTATAGTATTTCAGATGTTGTTAGTCAGGCACTTTCAGTCAGAGAAGCCCAAGGAAAAGTCTAATATGCATAAATATTAATACCTGACTTTCAGATATCCTGTGTTCTTTGAAGAGAATGGCCACATCACTACATGGCCTCAAAGAAATTGCACTACGTTTAGCACCATTCATATTAACCGCATGGGACTAAGTAACAACAGTAAGACTGCTCTGAGCAATGGATGACATGTGTCCACATTTAGATAATTTAACTTCTGCATCTGTTGTAGTTTAAACCCACCTGGAAATTAAATCCCACTAAGCCCCTGTACCTGCAGCAACAGCCACACTTTTAATCCAACAGTAAGATGGCTTTTGCTCCTTCATTTTGATTTTATCACAGTAACAAAGGATTTTCTGGCAATTCTGACTGTGACTGATTCTAGGAAGCGAAATACAACTCAAATAAATGTGACAAACAGCCCTCTACCACTCCCATCATCACCTTCCTCTCCTTCTTCCAGTAATGTTGAAATATCAAACTATTGGTAATTAAAGAACAAAATGTAAATTCAGACTGGCATAAGTGTACAAAAAGCACTCTCAGTACGCTCTGCATCTTCACGGACACTGAAAGAAACTTCAACAAAAAAATTTACAGGGTGTAACAATACTGCAGTAATTGTAGTTGTGCTGGTGACACAGAGAACAGAAACAATAAAACTGGCAGCTGTTACAGGAAGCTATTTTCTGCATCTCCACAAGTGAGCTCAGTCATTCAAGTAAGTAGTTACTGTCTTGCTCTTTTCTTCCTAGCAAATATGAGCAGCAAACCAAACAGGAAGTATTCAAAAGCCCCCAGTTAGTCTGATGCAGTCAACTGACTAACAGTATTGCAATTAACTAATAGGAGTCAAAGGCAGAAAAAAATTATCCTAGATTTTTGAAGTATCTTTTTAAAGAACAACTTTTGCAGCCTATAGTAGCAAGTGGTTATTTTGGGATTTGGAATCATGGAGAACACAATATATGTATTTTTTGATTTATTTAATTAATGGTATCTTTTATTGTTTAAATACACAAAATAATAAGCATAAAGAAAGCAGAGACCATATATGGAATCAAACACTAGGTGTGGTAATGACCTGCAGAATTAGGCTCTCAAAAGTCTGGAAATCTTATGTAGCTCTAATCACACCTATTCAGTGTTTCACACTGTAAGTAAACCCATGCTAGGCAGAAGTCCTACACAACACCTTATATTGCAATCCTGCCATTAATTTCACAGTGTGCTTGCCAAGGAGAGCAAATTATAGTAGCTGCCTACAGTCTTCTGCACAGTTCTAGCTCTTCTCCCATTCCTATTCACTATTCCTTCTTTTAGCTTCACATCTGTAAGGAGAATTGAGAATAGGAATTCTCCCTATTGAGAATATATATAAAGAGAGCCTAGATACTAAAAAGTACCTGGACACCAGAAGGCACTGATTTTAATGGTGGCCTGAGTAAATCCTTACCACCTATAACACAACTACTTTCCTATGCCTAGCATGGGTTAACCACCACTATACAGAAGCCAGAATACCTTTCAAGAAAAATAACTGACTGTTTTTGCAAATTTAACCAGTACCTTCTTTCAAAGACTATTAACACTGCTTGCATTACCCTGATCTTTCACTAGAAGGGATTTCAGAAAAATTCCATCTTTTCAGACTTTGGAGGATAATTAAAATATTCTGTCCCATAAAAATATCTTCCCATCAGTAGTAGTGTTGGCATAATGACTTACAAAATGCAATCACTCTTAGACTGCTGTGAAGGGCTACATGCAGACCCTATCTCCAAAGACCTGGCAGTCTAATATTCCCTGGTGTACAACATCATGAGAAAAAGACTTGACACAGAAATTCAGCTGTCAAAAGAGACAGAGTATTACAATGTATCAGTTTTCTGAATGAAACGGCAAGTTTGGGATGATTTTTAAATTCATATGACATACAATTTTCCACACTGAAACATTTTCACATGCTTTTCTGAGAAGCTTTTTGGTTTCCTGAAGCCATTAAACAAGTCATAAGTTTCCACTTGCCTGCATCAAAACGAAAACTTACTTGCCCAAACAAAACATTGCTCATAAATAGGCTACACATTACTACTGGTGAGCATCTGAATAAACTCTAAATGAAAACACAGATCACAGAACAGCTGAGGGTAGAACTGGCCTCTGAAGGTCACCTGGAGATTCACCTAGAATGGGCTGTCCAGGTCCATATCCTGATGGTTTTGAGTACGTCCAAGGATGGAGACTCTGCCACCACTCTGGGAAACCTGCGCCAGTACTCGGTCACCTTCAGTAAAAAGTGCTCACTGATGCTCAGAGGGAACCTCCTGTGTTTCAGTCTGTTCCTACTGCCTCTGATCCTGGGTGCTGCTGCAGAGCCTGGCTTCTATGCACCCACCCTTCAGGTATTTCTACAGATCAATAATATTCCCCTTTAGTCTATTCTTCTCCAGGCTGAACAGTCCCACTGTCTCAGCTTCCCTCTTAGGAGAGACGCTCCAGTCCTTACACATCTTCATAGTCCACTGTTGGGCTCTCTACTACGTCCATTGCACTGTGGAGCCCAGAAATGGATACAGTACTCCAGGTGTGGTTCACCAATGGAAAACAGAGGCTCCCGTCACTTACCCAGGAGTCTGCCAGGTGATAATGCAGTCAAAATAACTGGTGCTTGACTCACAATCATCCAAACCATGTCCCCAGGTCTGTTTAATGTCTTTCCTACATAAATCAGTATCAATACTAAAAAAAATAAAACATTGTCAGCAATATAGCTGATATTCACCCATAAATCAATTCTAGGAAGTTGATTGTGGTATAACAGGAAGAGGTGTAACAGGAAGCATTTTATATGGGGCTTGCCCCTGCAGGGTACTTAGTAATTTAGATTCACTGTATCTGAAACCCACTCTCACATGAAAAAAAGCATTTCAATTACATATGCAAAAAGAAAGGCAATAAGTCAAAATCTGAATAGCACTGCAGTGCAGGGAACAGATCTAGGTTTACTTAATCAGCTGGCAATGAAGTATTACCAGCAGCATCACAAATGCCCAAAGAAGCTGCATAATCCATTTTAAATACTTCAAACTAGGTGGAATATCCAAATAAGACTTCATGATATAATACATCTCCAAGTATTAAAAGTAAATTCACCTTTAAAATGTGCAACCAGATTTTTGAATTATTGGTGTTGCTGGTGATCTTTAAATGTAGCTTTATTTTGCCCCCAGCTTTGCTTGAACTTTTCTAGTCTTTTCTAGTCAAATAATCAAGGACTGGCTACAGTACAGAGACTTTGGAAACAAATTTACTTCCTTATGATTCTTAATAAGTAAGATATGCAAGCATCTATTGTTTCAAAACAACTGCCTCTTTTGCTACTGTGTTGCATTTATCTCTCCTGTGCAGGACCTCATTATTATCATTATTATTATTATTATTATTATTATGATTATGATTATGATTATGTCATTATTATGACACATACTTTCCTAGCTGACTCCTACTATGCTTTCTTGTATCTCTCCATTTCATTTCAGATTTTTCATAAAGCATAGAATGGCCTGTGATCTTATTCATGTTTCTCTCCCACATCTGAGAATAGAAGATTTCTTTTACTTCAGAACAGTCTTCCCACAGAGCCATACTTTAGATCATTTATGGCCATTCCTCAAAGCCTGGTACTTCTGTGTCTGAAGAATGAAACTTCTTATAATTGCATTCCCATTTCCTGTCTTATTTTCTTGTATGAATCTCACTTTTTGACAGAAGAACTGACGCTATCGCCTTACTTTACAAAACCTTAATGTAACATGAACATGTTATTATATGGTTTAACCCCATTTGTCCTCTTTTTCCTCCTTCTTACTCACCTGTCAATGAACTGGTCAATTATGACAAGATCACCAGGTTGTATTTCCTCTCGTAATGAACCACAGGCAGTAGTCACTAATACATGGGAACAATTTTCTTCTTTTAATGCCCAAATATTGGCACGGTAATTGACGTTTGATGGCATAATAGTATGATGCCTTCCATGTCTGCAACGATACATGAAGCAAGAGAGCAAAATAAATCAGACTGAAATTGCGTTCCTTCTCTCAAGTAAGGAGAATTTCAGGAAACATATTTCCTCTAACAATATTGGAAGTGGAACTGACCATTTCAGCTACCTCTGGTATATTTTGTTTTCCTAAATGTATTGAGCTGCTCTTGGAATTCAATTTATGAAGCAGTGGTATAATTTTCTTTTTAAATGCAAAATTTAAAGTTCAAGATTGTAATGAAAAGAATCTTAAAAATACAATTCAAATATACTTCAGCAGCTTAAGATTAAAATAACCATTTTTCTCTGAATCTTTTAAGTCAGTTCCACGGATTCTGAAACCCCTTTTCCACACACTACAGGGAGTTTTTAAGATTTATATACACCTCCACAAATTTTCTGCTGAAGAAAGAAGAATCTGCCCAGAAACATTCATTGCTTGTATTCTCCCACACAAAGAGTGGCACATCACAGAATACTGTGTTCCAATCTGTCATCTTTCCAAAAAAACCAGTAGAATCATCACATTTTCCTCATTGATCTTTAAGTGATCTGACAGCTTTCATAAATTAAAAGAATGACTTCACACTGCTGCAGTATTCTTTTTCACCAAGACAGGAAATACTTGGTCTTATAAGCACGAGCTTTTGTGCTACCTCTGGCTTTGCTACAGAAGCACATCACTTACATGATTAAACACATTAGAAAATTATTTTCAATCATGCAAGAGAAAAGAAGGAATTTAATTTATCAACTGACATTTTTCAGAGGCCACAAAGTCCTAAGAATTTGATCATTCAGGAACTGCGGACAATTTGATCAAGCACTGTCAGTCAGGATTCCCATGTTGTCATTAGCACTTCTGATAAGCAACTAGATTACTAAATTTATTGCTTTATTGCAGTTGCTGTCATAATCTTTTTACAGAATGCACATGCCTTTTTTCCCCCAATCTGATTCAGAAGCCAAAACACAAAAGAAAAATTTGCATGTACCTTAGCCCTAAAAGTAAACTCACAAGGTTTCTATATGAATGGTCATAAATCCCAGGGAGAAGGTAAACCACAGCCAAGTTGTTCAGACACCTGTGGTCCAAGATCTAGTTTGAAACAGTACAGCTATGAAAACTTGACTCAGCAGTTCATTTGAGAAAATAAGAAGAATGCTGTCCAAGTGTAGTAAAATACATGAGCAAAGTCCATTAAAGATAAGAAAAGTAAAACCATTGTAGTTGCAGAGGTAGTTAGCAGTCAGCAGCTTTAATGGAAGAACACGGGAATGAAAAGAATTGGGGCCCTGAGTGCACCGCTGGGCCCTAAGTGCCCTGGCCAGTCTCACCCTGGGCCTTCACAGAAACTCCTAAAGCCTCTGAGCCTGGGTGCTCCTGCCTCCAAGGCCCCAGTCTTCACTCCTGGCCTGAGCTACATCACAGTGTGCCAGTCCCCAACCTGGTCTTGCTCACAGCCTTTAGACCTATGCTGTAGCTTCTCCAGAGAGGGATGGGTTTTAGACACACGCTACAGTCTCGTCTCTCACCTTCTACAGTTCCTGCCTAGATTCCCTGGATGGATCCTGTGCTTGATTAATTACCTTGACTTGGCCTGCTAATAGACCCAGTTATCAGCACCTGCTCTGTCCATTCTGCCCAAATGCTGCCAACTCTGTTAGTATTCTTACATTTAATCTGGTACCATGTTGGCCCTAGCCATCCATGGTCCTAGCCATCCACCAGTGCGGAATTTCCACACATTCATCTGCAGATCCTCCTTCCAGAATCTCTTCAAGTATAGTAAAAGATGTCTGGATGACATCAAAGATTACGTAAGGGAGGGAGAACTGCAGTGGATGCAGCCCCCTAAGCAATTAATTTTAACAGCAAGAGGACTCAATAATCTAAGGGAAAGATTTGGATGAGCTTACAGTGATATCAGCAACACAGTTCATCCGAAGCTGACATGTTCTCTGTTTCACAAAGGAAATCTGCAAACACAGTGAGCAGATGAATTAATTCGTAAGGTTGTCACTAATATCTACTTATCATCAGACCAGGTGGCCTTGCAGACTTGCCATTCTTACTAGGGCAATAACTCCCACTGGATTTTTCATCTAACATAAACAGCATTTTTAGTACTCTCAGTCCTTGCAGCATCAAATTTGCTTATGAAAAAGCCCAAACTTGTGCCAGACTGTGCTAGCAACCTCACAGAGCAAGATAGTATCAGAGCAGAAATTCAGCTGACCTAATGAAATGAGAAAAAATTCTGAGAAAACTTAAAGATACATAATACAAACCCCTTTAAATGCTCATTTACCTTGCTAAGAGCACACAGTCCACATTTTTGATCTTTCCCAAAATCAAAGCATCCGATGGCTGCAAAACAAGCACATAAGAATGAGTTACTGCTTGACAACCACATTACAAACTTCAACCACTACCTAAAAATAAGTGCAACAGTTATGAAAGAAAATACTGATTACCACTGTACTCTGATGTTTTCATGACCGTAGCTCTGTAATTTGATATGGCAGATTAGTAAAACAGCGTGGAACAGGAAGATCAAACTTGAGACAGGAAGGACTACCACAAATTTTCTGTGTTCATACTAACATTTACATTGCAACTCTTTACTTTGGGGTTTGAAACAGTAATACTTTCTAATATATCAAAAGAGTATTTCAAACACAAAAATTGTAGCATGCATGTGTTACCATCAAATTGGTTAGCATGACTCACTCTTTCCTGTAAACTTCTTAAGTTTCTTTTTGCTAAATAGGTGCCATTCTCTACTAAAGGCCCTTTCCAACACAAAAAACATTTAATCTGTGCTTTTCCATAACACTCACCATTCTCTTCTCTGCCCCCTTTCTAACTTGGGCTTGCAGTAGGTTGTGAGGAGTTCTGGATTCCTCCAACCCACTCCTCACTCACTCCCAGCTTCCTGAAAAACACTCTTCTCTGCTGCTAGGAGTCCTGCTTTTGGGAAATGAAATGTCATATAACAGAGAAATTCTGGTACATAAGTGGTAGAAGCAGTGTTGTACTTGCTCAGCCCAGGGACTTCTCTTACAGCTACACAACAAGAAAATACAATCTTCCTGACTACCAACCAGCCAAGACAACAGAGCATTTTTATTTTAGCTGTCCAGTTGGAACATGTACCTTGCCACGTAGATGGGTGATCCTGCCCATGAGAGGCAGCCTCCAAGTCATCAACCACTACTACAATAAATTAACTGCTCTATGGGCTGTATTCTGCTCCTGGCCTTCAGGGATCTGAAATACACTATGCTGTAGCTTTCCTTTTTGTTAAAACAGCTACTAACAAAATTGTCTTTTATTTACTGATCACAAGTTCGTGTCTTGACTCATATATCTGCCTTTAGAAATGTTCTGTTGCCAGCTACTTGACAGAAAACAAATAAAATTGTTATGCTAGATGCAAGATTTCAATTAGCGTTTAGTTTTACAGCTGTTGATTTTATTAAATGCCTGAAAATTTGCACCAATTGACAAATAAGTGATATAGAAGTCACATGTTAAAGATACCCATTTCTAATAAAAACATCATCTTCTACTTCCTATTGCACAGCTCTTTTTGATAATTATTCATGTGAAAGCCCTCCAAAGCACCATAACTTACTCAATCACCAATGTTTAAATTCTGGCAGACACTTACTACTTCTTTTTAATAAAAGGGAACATTCCAGAAAATTCATGTTTAAAACTACTGTTTAGTAGTTATTCTAACATCTTTTTCTTTTTTTCCAAGATTCCTTTTAATATTAAAGTATTGATATTTAAGTGTTTAATCTTTACTTTACCTATACTCTTCTCAAACAAACATGGCTTTAAGAGTAAAATTTCACATAGGGCAAAAGCCTTGTTGTCTAGTGGCCAAGGCAACTTGCCATTTAAATGTTCCATAACAAGGAAAGTTCACAAAAAATAGCATTTGGGATTTTGTTTTGTTTACACACATTTTCTGTGTTAAGTAATAAGAATTTATTAAAACTGGGGACTTAAGTCCCCAAAATACTACAAAAATACTCTTAAAAACTCAAGAGGATTTCCAGTAAAAGTTCTTGCCTCCCATCAAAAAGGTCAGTAAGTTGAAGACTGGGCTCTTTGCTTTATAAGTAACAGATTCAAGTTTATTGCAAGAGGTAGACTTAAGTTTATATCCATTTTCAATAGACTTGGGGTAGTTTCATGTTGCAGTGTGTCCCTGATTTCCCCCTAACTCCCCACAGCTGGTTCAGCCCTAGAGAATGTTCCCACCACTTTTCCTGTCCATCAAGTTAACCCTGCCCTTCCTTCCAGACCCTTCCATGTCAATCGCTAGTTGTCCCAACCCCATGCCTGCCCATCAATATTTACCCCTTCCCCCTTATCGGGAAAGTTCTAGGTGTTTCGGAACCCCATTGGTCCATTGACTCTGTATCCACCCCTTTGTACCCCTTATTGGTTATAATCCTTCGTACCTCCCCTTAGGATTCCTGCCCAGTGAGTTCTCATTGGATGTTGCATTGTTCCACCCCCTGTGCCACCCACCGTTTAAAAACTGCTGTACCCCTGACATCTCTCTCCCTGACCCCTTCACCTGAATAAACCTTCAGTGGTAGAACCTCATATTAAGAGCCTTCCCCGACTCCTTTGTCTGGATCCCTGTCACCGCCTCCTTTGCACGGCTTGAGGGTTGTATACCTCAAAGGTTCAGCATCAGGCACCATCTGTGCTCTGACCATTCCTCACGCTCGCTGTGCTGCTCCCGCTGCCAGCTGGAGCTTCAGTGATCTAATAGGAGCGTCGTGACAGTTTGATATTCATTCCCATCACAGAGCTCCACTGAATTCTGGCATACATTGACAATACAGAAGGAGCTTTGAAATTCTCAGGCTTCAAAATCTAGTTGCTGCAGCCAGGGTTTCCTTTCCTATCTTCTCGCATCCTAGCACTTCAAAAGGCTTCAGGATGGTTGTGTAACTGTTGCGGTGCATGTTGCAGTCGAATTTCATCTCAACCCTGTATCATGTATCAGATTCCTGTGTATTGTCCTTCTGTCTTGGTCACTCCCTCCTTACCTGGTATTGGTTATGGCTCACCCTTGCCCCTCCCCATGCTCCTGATATAAAACCTGAAACCTGAACCCCAGGAAGGCACTCTCCGGTGCTCCCTTCGAGCAATAAACATCTATCTTCTACCCACGTGAGAGTCACTCTTTCTTCTTCCACGCCGAGCTACGCTTCAGCCTGAGGTTCAGACCCTCAAACCAAGGATATAACTTTCTATTTGGGTTGGTGATTCCGGACACCACCATATGTAACAATACTGTCTGGTGGGCAAAACACCGAGCACCTTTGCACTAATTTCCACAAAATGCATTCTGCACATTTTCCAAGTGATATACTGGTTATCTTTTTGGCACATGATTTCTAGAAAAATGGAAGAGAAAAAGAAATACTTGGAACAAAGAGAGCACTGCTAAATGGTGAGTGGACAGTTTAAGAAAAGAACTGTAGATACTGCATCATGGTTCATTAAAAGACATTAAATAAGGATCACACAATCACAGAATTGTTAGGGTTGGAAAAGACCTGTGGAGATCTGCTAATCCAGCCTTCCTGCCAAGGCAGGCTTGCCTAGAGCAGGTTACACAGGGACAGATCCAGGTGGGGTTTGAGTGTCTCCAGCAAAAGAGGCTCCATGACCACATTGGGCAGCCTGCTCCACTGCTCTGCCATCCTCAATGTAAAAAAATTCTTCCTCATAATGTGTTTTAGCTTATGGTCGTTACTGCTCAAACTGCCACTGAGCACCACTGAAGAGAGTCTGGTATCATCTGCTGGGCACCTTAGAAATATTTATATGTACTGACAAGATCACCTCTCAGTCTTCTCTTCTCTGGACTAAGAAGGCCTAGCTTCCACAGTCTCTTCCCATAAGAGAGATGCTCCAGATCCTAAATCACCTCTATGGCTCTGCCAGACCCTTTCCAGTAGCTTCTTGTCTGTCTTCTACTGAGGAACCCAGAAAGCAACACAGCACTCCAGATGTAGCCTCACCAGGGCCAGGTAGAGGGGGAATCACAGCCCTTGAACTGCTGGCAATACCCTAGCTGCTGAACCCCAGGACAGCATTGGCCCTCCTGACTGAAAGGGTGAACTTGTCATCCACCACCCCAGGTTCTCCTCTACAGAGCTGCTTTCCAGCAGGTCAGAACCCAGCTGTGCTGGTACTTGGAGTTATTCCCACCCCAGATGCAGGACTCTAAACTTGCCCTTGTTAAACCCCAATAGGTTTCTCTCTGCCCAGTTCTCCAGACTAAGGTCCCTCTGAGCGGCACCAAAGCCTTCACGTGTGTCAGACACTCCCCCCAGTTTCATGTCATCTGCAAACTGGCTTAGGGTTCATTCTATCCCTTCATCCAGGTTGCTGGTAAAGAGATTGAATAAGACTGGACCAATTATTGATATGTGCATAAAGTTTTAGAAACAGACATTTCAAACTATGTGTTAACCATGTAACATAGCTAGTATATACTTCCATTCTGCTTTCTTTCTCCCACAAGTTTTTTCCAAATGCTGTGCCTCTCTACTATTATCTGAGTCATAGCCAGGAGTGATGATAAAATAATAAAAAACTTTGAATGGAGCAATTTGAAATCAAAGCTCTAATACTGTATTTTTAAAGGAGGATTTAATAAGAGGTCCAATAAAAAGTTCTCAAACATTAGAAATTCATAAATGTATTTAACTTCTTCCCTCTTTTCACAACATACAAGTCAGATATATATTACTCCTTGCAAAAACGTTAAAGAAGAATAGAACTCTGGGTAATTAACCCCTAATTATTACAATAACAAACAATTGGAATAAATCCCCTTTGTCTATAATATAAATATGCATAAAGTACTGTTCATGTGGTGTCTAGAGAATTCATTTTTCCCTTGGTCTCACCTCAGAGGCTAACTGGAACAGAAAACAGAATGAACATGGAACACTTGTGATGAAAAACCATTTCAGAGGTTCTGCAAGCCTCCATTCTACCTGTGAGACAGTTTAGGAACCAAACGATGTATATCACTTTGGGGAGGTACAAGAGGAGCTTAAGTATTATCTTACATGGTCAGGTTTTCCTGGTGCAAGCAAAAAACACTCAGTTGAAAGCTGGAACTTCCTGCTCTTGTTTGCCAGATATACTCATGACCAGAAAAAGACATGGAGCCCCTAGAATAATTTTCTAGAGTGGGAAGATCTGTTGCCCACCAGGGAAGGTGATTCAGAACCAAGATCTGTCATCCAGAAAGGAAGAGAATCTAACTGAAAATATATCCTGAACAAAGCTTTTTAGGAGCTTCAAAATTCAATGATGAAGATAAAATTGCTTGGAACAGCACCTATTATCCTGTAGGAGACTAATATTTTCCATCTCTGGAGATAGAATCTCAAAAGGTTTTGGGGTATTTTCCATAGAATACCAAATTTTTGATGTACTGAAAATGGTGGAAGCAGACAAAGGAGAAAAAATAGCTGGAATGCTAAGAGCTTACTTAATTTTTTTAAAAACTGTTCTGCATTTTCACTATTAGTAATGTAATTATGATAGATCATAGGAGGACCAATGTTAACAAAGAAAACAGCAAAAAATTGTCATAATAGTTTCCTTTAAACTTTTCCAAATTTCCCACATTCCCTAATGCTAAATTTTGTAGTTAAATGATCCTTAGGATTCAAGAAGGCCAAAGCAGAAGACAATTCAAGGACTCTGTATAAAGAAAAGCTTAATTTTCAAATTATGTGGCTGTAAGCATGATCTTACATTAGCATGTAAACATAATTCATTAGTTACAGGGAAAATGGTGTCTCATATACCTTAAAGGACAGTTTCCTGCAATTCAGAAAAGTTCCTGGACCGATCTGACAGATAATACAGGCCACACACCAGTACAAATTTGAAAGACATGGTTTATCCCTTGACTGTAAATTCAGCAGTGAGGTTCTAAATTAATCCAATCTACAAATGAGAAGAGGTATACCCTCCTTTGCACATCATCCTTGCATAATATTTCATTTTTACAAACTAAGAATCTCACATAGCAACTAGAAACAGTTTGCTAGCACCTCCTTCACCAGTCTGAAAATTCTGAAAGCATACAAACATCTTGAAAATTGGCAAAAAGTTTCAGTAATAAGTAAAAAGGTTATACAGACCTTGCCATAAGGAGTGTCAACATATTTTTCTGTTCTTCCCTCCAAGATATCCGGATCATCCAGGCCAGTTCCACCAATAATTCCAATCTTACACAGAAAGTACATATTAGTCTTCTTGCAATTCACATTTAAATGCATGCTTGAAAAACTAACCAGGCAACTACAAAATGTATCTTCTTCTCAAGATGAGGCTAGACTACAGATCAACAAAGCATAATACGCCCACTGCACTCTTCCAGAATGCAAATTTCAAATACCTGATTTTAAACAATTGTATTTGACTTGCCAATTTCTTACTCCATGATTCTCCTCCTTAAAATACCAAAAAAAA
>VXBN01015413.1:35778-121003 GCA_013397395.1 Sinosuthora webbiana | reverse complement strand
CTCGGAGGTACCGGGCCGTGAGGTGAGTGAGAGCTTTGCCAGCTCAGTGCCGCTTGATTCGCAGTCAGGGCGCCCGTCTTGCTTGCTTCTTAAGCCTTCCGACCTGCACGAGTCGGTCCCCCGCGACTCTGGGAGCCTCCGCTGCGTGGAGCCGGAGTGGTGCTGCGGTGGGTGTGATTGATACAATTCGTCGACCTAAAGGTGGAACTGTGTGCTCAGGTTGCCAGGCCCTGGCTCGGTCTCTCTGAAAGCTTAACTTTTAGAGGGTCTACATTTCAGTCAGACCAGCTTTCCATATTCCTGGAAACCCAGCAGTTTATTTGACTTTCCCTCCATTCAGTGGAGCTAAACTGCACCAGAAAATCCCTGAAGCATCCTATAAAACAGTGACTTAAAGTGAAAAAGTGCTCATTCGCCCTGGAGTTTTGCCAGAAACGGCAAAATGAGACCAAAATTCTAGCTCTAACCTACATGAAAATTCCTTATATAGAATATGTTTAACTAAGTAGAAGAGGTTTGTTTTAAATTAAAAAAAAAAAAAAATCCAATTAATTTAGAGTTTTAATGTGCTCCAAGTTAAGGGTTTCAGGATCCAAAATATGTCTGAGAACAAACTGGAGCACGTTTTGCAAAAAAGAAAAAGAGTTTTTTGTAGTACGCATACGTAGAAATTTTACATGTGTTTAGCTCTCCAAGCTAAATAGAGCTTCAAGTGATAGCAAAAGATAAACACTTTTATTATATATTAATAATTAAAATTTTCCTATCTGTGATATTTTTCTTGTTGCTGCAAATCCATAGATTTAGGAGGAANCTTTCAAAAACAACCACTATCTTGTTAATCTAAAGTACTTGCTTGTAAAGGTATTTGACATTTTCTTTAAAATTACTTTGTCTACTGGAGACCCCTTGGCCACCCAGACATGCCATTCTCATATACCACTCAGTGCTTACCTGCTTGTTAAAAAAACTGTCACACATCTGCTAGTAAATGCAGGCTCAGATTTGTCACTGGATTTATGTCCTTACATTTTAACTGCTAAGATCTTTAGGCAGTTCTTTGTATACCAAAAGAAACAGATGTTCCCAGTAACTTAAGGCATAGCAGCTGGTGCTGAACTCGTGCTTCAGCTGGAATGTGCTCTCTGTGTAGCTTTAAACAGTTTTTAAACACTTTTTTTAAAATTTTTTTAAAATTTTTTTTAAATACACTGTCTTCAGTGTGTGCTAGCGATCTTCGATCTTCGTGCACTGCTGGGATGTTTGTCACCAAGGCTGAAACCTTGTTACTGCAGGTCAAAATGAAGAGCTTACTGGTAAGAAATTTACTTTGGAAAGTCATGATACAGAAAGAAGAACATGAGTGATGCTACATGTTAACTTCTTCAGTTGAAGTTACGGTTTTTCAGGTGAAGTTGTAGCTGATTTCTTTTATGGCTCCTGTGCATAGCCATAATACCACAATACAACTGAAATTTACAATGTGTTGTTCAGTTGAAGGCATATGTTCTGCTTTTAGTGTACAGAATCCTTTAAGTATTCAATATTTGCACTCCCAGGGACTAAAAGCAGGTTCTTACTCCTCTTTAAAATGCCCAGCTTCATGCCTGTGGATTCTCTGATGCTTTTTATGTTTTGTAGGAGTAGTGCTCTGCATAATGCTCCCCCATATATCCACATTAAATCTGAACATTGAGCAGTAAGACAAAAAGACTGCTCACGTTGTTATTAACAATTATTTGTTAATATTATTGGTTACTTATTTTGTTATATAATGTTGTTATATAATGATTGTTAATGACATAGAGAAATGTTGAGCTGGAAGCTCAAAAGAATCTTCATTAGATGGAATTTCTGATGATGGCCAGTCAGAGCAACTCTTTTGGCACAGTTCAGACAATGATGGATAGCTTCGAATCAGAAAAGGAGCTAAAAACCTGCACGCTTGAAGTACTTTTTCACATTTGATACCATGTGAATTTCAGTTTAGCAGTTTACTAGAAGGAAAACCTGTGTCAGTATGAACTTTTACACTTCTTCAAATGAGGTGCTTATCGACAATTAGTGAGTTTGCATTACTTATAATCTAGATTAAGGAAGACATGTATTTAAGCCTTCAAAATTATTTAGCTGATCAGTCACAGGTAAGAAACTGTGCTTTGTGAAATGAACATTTTAAATGGTTTAATTTCTGTACACCATATACTTTTGATATTTCAGTTTTGAATATCTTAAAATTAAAATACTGTTGTAGGTTTGAGAGGTTGAATCCTACAGTTCACTGACTGTTCATTAGGAAACTAATCTAGAAATCTTTAACACTAGCCTTATCATTGTGAGTAGTCAGATTTCTACAGCAGCAGGTAATTTCTACCTAGGCAGGTAATTGAACCCCATCCCAACAAAACCAAAATGTTCAGGAAAACACAGTGAACATAAACTATTAAAAATATACTTGTTACAGGATTACTAGAGAGGTTGCAATTTCAGTTCACAATTTCATTTATGACATTACAGAAAAGAACAAAATAAAGTGATAGCTTTGTATTTTCCCAGAGATTGCACTTTGTACTTCATATTCTAATTGATGAACTGTAAATCCATTTATCTGAATAAAAAGGAACAGTAAAGTGATGTTTCATTCTTTCAAAAATAAAAGAAATGGGCGATTACTTGGAATCTCTCTGCTTTGATTTCTCAGTATTTCTGTTGGCTTTGTCTCATGGGCAGTGTTTCCTTAAGCTGAAGTTAAAATAATGTGTAAAAATTAAGTCTCATTTACACCTTACACCATTCAAAAAATACAAAAGAACCTTTAGATGAAAATAGGTATTTTATATATCAGATGAATGCCTTTCAAACTTAAATATAAAGTAATTTTGTACGTCTCAAGGGAATTTTTGTGAAAGTCTATGTGTAGTCAATACCTGAAAACCCTGAAAGTCCTTAGAAGTCTGGGAAGACCTGCCAGTTTAAGTGCCCCACAACTATTCTAACAGTTTTGGTCATAGGGCATACAGAGCTTGGAAACCTTGATCAAATGAACAGAAAATGATTGTTAGTGTAAGAAACACTTTAATTAAAAAAATAGTATATTATTTAGGTAATAATTATCTTCTGTATAAGAAGATAATTCTTCACAGTAGAAACCAAAGCTGAGAAAAGATCTGTTGTGGGCAATTAGGACGTAGTGACCCTTGAGTTTTACTCCCTCTTCAGACATCAAATATTTTCATATATATAAGAAACTTAAACTCTCTCCCTCCTGAAGTCAGAATTGTGATGGTAATTAACTGTGTTAAGGGGTGTTCAGATTATGTAGAATGTATTTGTGAGAATGCTTTGAAGATGAAAAGCTCTGTATCAAGGTAAAAGGTCTTACTTTTTTTACTACAAAAAAAGTTGCTGGAAAGAAATAACAGTGCTGTGTACGCATAGCTGAGCTCTGAATTGCTTTTGCTAATGTTACTTCAAAGAAACAGTATTTGCATGGAAGAAGGGAAGATAAAGCCTCAGTCAAGTCCAGTTTACCTTCTCCATTCATTCATGCTGATCTCACTGTCAAGAGTTCCTATTATGCTGTACTGCTTGTAGACTTTGTTGTTTCTGCCCTGCAAGTTCACAGAATGTTTTCAATAGTGATCGAGTATTACATGCTTTAAAAGAAGAATATTCTGTGTCCTTCTATGTCGGACAAAATTTGACCCAGGAGGGAAGCCCGTATTTGCCATTTGCTCTTAATGTGAAACTAGCTTTCTCTTTCAAATTCTGTGTTAATTTCATCTTTGCTCCTCTATACTGGAAACAATTTTCTGGTCCCTGTCCATCACAGAATAATGATTTATGATTTCAACTGATTTCAAAGAAAAATTAATTTCTTTGTGTTTGATGTTAGGACAAATAACTTTTAAAGCATAAATAAGCTTAAGGACTACTGTATGTAAGCATCTGAGTCAGGTTCAGGAATATTTGAAAACCCAAGTTTCCAACTCTTTATTGTGATCCACTACCTGCAAATTAACAAACTAGTTTATTGTTTGTAGAGATGTCTCGTGGAGCAGAGAGTTCTGTGAACCCTCAAAAGCATGCCAGCAAAAGGTTAATTGAGGGAGTTCAAAAGACCTTTATCAGGAGCTGAAGACATCTGTCTTTACACTGACTGCTGTGCGACTGTATCACTTTACATGGGTCCATCCATTTGTAAAATGAGCAGTTGGGTTTTCCCTAATTTGAAACAAGTGTAAGTGTCTTGAAGAGACCATTTTAGCAAAACAAACACCAGAAAATTCCTTCTCTTGCATGACGTTTTTTCCCAAGGAGGAACCAGGAAGATGACCTCATCATCTTCAAAGCTGTGATGTGCTTCTTCTGCACTAAATAACCTTAGTTCAATGAAGATTGCACAGTCCACAGACAGAGCAACTCTGGCATTTACAAGAGAGAATTTTTCATCTTACAGATAATTTACTGATGTAATTCTGAAAGCGTCCATGTGAAGAGACATACACTGTGACGTCAGGTATGTAAAATCTGCAAGATAAAATAGTGGAATCCAGAAACTTGACTTTTGATATTGCTGACATAAGCTAGTTCAGAAAATAAAATCCATACTGCAATTAATGTGGTCATACTTTTATTCCTGATTATAATGTACGGACTCAAAGTTCCCACTATCTTCAGTGATGCTACAGAGAAATAAGAACCTCAGATCATGGTGACAGAATATGAGCATTATTTTAATTAATAGCTGCATTGGTCTGCTAGTGTTGAGATGTGAGTGATTCTCTCTAATTTGGTCCACATATCAATTAATTAGTTTTTGTTCATGAAGTACATGACTGCATCCATATCATCTGTGCATACAAGTGCTTATAAAACTAATGTAGTTAGCTAGAGCAAAAGCTGCCTTCCCATGTGGCTTGGCTGAAACTTGCTTCTCTACCACATGCTTCCAGCATTTTTTTTAACATATATATCAGCTTACCTCCCACCACACAGGTAGTAAAAGGAGAAGAATGAAAAAGGGTGGCCTAAATATTTAATTGGTTTATGCTGAGATAATGGTTATTCAAACCACATCTGGATTTTGTTTTCCCATAACCCCTCTTTGACTGCATCTTGACTTCAGGTGCCTTCCTTGGCTCTGCTCGGGCATCACTTCTATATGGTCTTGACTAAAAGTTAGGTCCGGGTAATTGTAAACTGCTTCCCAGGGGACTATCCCGGTGACTCAGAGGCATGTGACGCAGGCTGCTTCCCTGCCTCCCGCTGGCCATGGGCATGCAGGTACTCACTGCTGACCTAATGCATCCTTCAGTTATTACATGCCCATCCCACACAGCTGTGCTCTGTATGGGGCCAGATCTTCACTTTTTTCATGCCTCTGCCTGCTCCCATTTAGTGGGCTCGCAGTACCATTTCCCTGTGGTTAGATCCCTCCTCCAGCAGGTCCTTTGTTGAGGTGAATAGGTTCTGAGCATTTAACGCTTTGTTCTGAGGTTTGCCGGTGCTTCTGGCCAACATGTGGTGGTTCTGTGCCAAATAAAACCCACAACACTCTTACATGTGTGCCCATGATGTACAGATTATGTCCTTCAGCAATATGATTTATCTCTAGCAGCAGGATAGCTCCTTTTTATTGTGTGGGTGGCTTCTTTGCTCATGTAGCCTGTGTGGCAATGTTGGCTAAACTGTGGTGTATGCCATCTTCTAGCTCATCATTCAGCTTTAAATAGCAATTTAATATTAGTTCTGCTCATGTTAAATGAAAAAAAGAGGCTTTAAAAATGTCTTTTTTATATTCCCATCTTCCAAAATAATAAAGGAAGCTTGAGATGAGAAGGTGACAGTATAAAATACAGTTTAATTCACTAACAATTGTCAAATATTGTCAGGGTTCTTGGCATCAGCATCCTTATCTGTTGTTTATTTAGCTGTTAAAATAAGCTGAACATGATTAACAAGAATATTGATATGTGGCATGTTTCTCTTCTGAAAGTATGATGTGCTGTAGCCACCAATATATCTTTGAAAGGAAAAGTCTTTAGTGTAGATGGGCAAAAGTGTTAAGACAGTGATTTGTAACTGCACTGAACATGTCGAGATGGTCTCTGCTTTGAAGGGCTTACTGTTTATGGCGATCCAAACGGGCAGAGAGGAGAGAGAAGCAATTGAAGATACTCGAGCAATGAAAATGTGGAAACAGAATCCCGTCTCATCTCTTCCAATCCCGTACTTCTTTCACTGAGCCAGACTAAGTTACAGACTCTGAGCTTTCTTAAGCAGTAACAAGTAGTAGCCATCCAAATCCTAGTTTTGTACTAATTTTAAATTGATTCACCCTGATGCTGCTGTGCACTCATAAACCACCCCCCATCCCTATCAGCTCAACCATCTGCACTCCTCCCTTCTTAAGAAATGGCTTTACCAAACCTTCCCCAAATTTCCTTGAGACAATGCATAAGACAGATTTAAATTTAAATTACTTCAGAGAATTCTCAAAAAACTCTGGGAGGCAGAAGGGAAGCAGCAGAAGACTGATTATCGCTAGAGTTGATCTGCTTGAATGAAACAGGAGCCTAAAAACCCCCATGTGGATGAATTGTTTAACAGGTTCTGAGCCCTGTGGAATCACCGCCATGCTTCTAAAAGCATATTTTCCCCCCTATTTTCTCATTTAGTAGGAGTAGATTTATTTGAAAAGATGAACTTCTTTTTCTAAGCAATTAATAGAAATCTTTAGGTGAAGAAAGAGGCAGGGTTATCCTGTGATGATTGATGTGTCTTGTTACTGTAATGAATGACCATTTGAGTTTAACAGGCTTTAGCAAACTGAAAAGCTGTTACCTGTGTGCAACCTTGCAGTCATAAGCAGAGGTCTAGAAGGAAACAGTGCAGAAACATATTGCAGATGCCTTTAGGTATGCTCACAGAAGGCCCGTGATTAGAGTTTGTGCAAAATTAAGAATTTGTGGTGGGTTCACCCTGACTGGAGTCTAGGTGCCTACTTTTTTACTTCCTTCCACAGGAGGACTGGGGGAGGGGAGAAAGTAAGATGGGAAAAACACATGGGTCAAGAATAAGGCAGTTTAATAAAGTAAAAACAATGGCTGCACATGGAAGCGAAGGAAGGAAAGGAAAACAATAGATTTATTCTTGACTTCCCATCAGCAGGTAATGTCCAGCCACCTCTTGGGCAGTAAAGCTTCTGTATGTGCAATTGCTGTGGAAGACAAACATTGTAACAACAAATGTCATCTCCCCTCCACCACTTCCTCATCCATTCTCTTAGCTTATACTGTTGTGTTGCTGACCAGGCATAATATGATAGGAAATACTCTTGTGGCTAGTTTGGGTCAGCTGTCCTTGCTCTGCCCCCTCCCAAGATATAGCTCATCCCAGCCTAATGCTGAAAAGAGAGGCTGGTGCTGTGCCAGCACTGCTCAGCAGCAGCCTAGGCACTGCTGTGCTGTCAACACCTTTCCAGTTACTAATGCAAAGCACAGCACTGTGAGGACTGCTGTGGCAGTATTAACTCCATCTCAGCCAGACCAAATACCAAGCTTTACAGTCTAAGGGACCATGTGAAGAAGGTTGAAGAGCATTTCTCAGAGTCCTGAAACAGGATATGCCACATTTTATCAATTAAGGTAGGAGCTAAAACACAAAAATATTGTTGGGGGATGTGTTACTGAGCTAGGTTACTTCAACTGCTAAATGAAGACACATTTATTGAAATAATCCTCAAGACCTTATTTACAAAGTACTTAAAGTTACTGCCTGTAGTGAGGCTCTCAGGAAACCATTTTCAACAAGAATGTAGGAAAACTTATGCTACACCAGGTCGCAGGATTCCATGACTCATTTGAATTGCAGAAAGGAAGGATGACTGGTAGAATTAAGAAAGGTTGGCAGAATAACAAAGTAAATGTAAATTGATGTGTGAGCAGGCAGGACATGGTGTGTGGGTGTACATACTGAGGGTCTGAATGTGCTGCTTACTATTGTGAAAAAGGCACAAGTTCAAATGGCAGACGTGGAGGATTTCAAAAGCTCTTGGCAAAGAGCTCCTGACTCAGTGGGAACAGAATGACTTAAAACCCATCTGAAAGCCAGCAGTAAGTGCCCCTTTATCTTCAGTATTATTAATAGCTGAGTCAGACTTTTGAGTTAGCCTAATAATAATAGCTTGTTATATAAGACAAAAGGTATTGGCTACGGAAGGGAAGAAAAACAAGCAACAAGACAGAATACACAGCAAATATGATGAGCTACTTTGACCTAATTATCTAATTTATTTTTCAGCTGATATTCTTGTTAGGGGAAATTTCTGTTTAGTTATCTCTCTAAGTCAGTAAGAAATTGAAAAGGAAGCAAAGTATTTGTGCTCTGAGTTCATGCTCTGCATTGCATGTGCAATGGAAGACCTATGGAAACAGAGCATGTGCTGGTTTCATGTGAAAGGATCTTTGCACTTTGTACAGAGAGAAAAGAAAGAGGCTTGTGATCCTTACAAGCAAATGTAGCTGCTATTCAATAGTTTTTGGCCTCTACATTTCTCTACAAAGTAGAGCAAGGAGGCATAGGAGGATAGAAAAAATTTAAGTATTGTTCCACATAGTTATTTTAGGGAATTTTCCTGGAGAGAACTGGAGATATTTGACCATTATGCCTCTCTGTTTATCTGCACCCTTCTTTCTCACCTCCTTCTATTGACTTTTACATTACTGTCCAATGCCATTCCAATCCAAGAGGGACGGAAGTCTCAAAGATACTGGTCCCTTTGAGACTTGTGAAAACATGTGGCTGGTTAGAATGGGGAGAGACAGTTAATAAACAATTCTTTCCATCGTCTTCTTCCAAAGTAGAAGGCTAAAGAACTGTCGTTTTATTACTAAAGAAAAAAAAAGTACTGAAAACCAGTCTTCAGGTTTCCTTTAATTAGTTACATTCTGGCCAAAGAAGCAACTGGTAGCCTTTCTGAACAGTGATAATATTTTTCATCTCTGCAGGGTGTAATGACTGGACAACATAAAATAAAATGGAAAGTCTGGAAAAAAAATTTTCTTATTGATTTAATCCACAGGCTAATAGGAGGAAAAATGTGTCCTTGGGCAGTAGGACTACAGATTTACGCCATTACTTTTTTTATTTTCTACTAGCACATTTTATTACTTTTTATACTTTTTTCCTTCACTTTCTTTGTAAAGCTCACGTCATATATTCCTATTTTATAGAATCATATAATCATTAAGATTGGAAAAGACCTTTGCGATCATCAAGTCCAACCATCAACCTAGCATCACCACTATGATGACCATCAAACAATGTCACCATTAAACCATCATTCTCATTTTCCTTATTTTTTAGGCTTCTCTTTTACTCATCTTGTTCTGTCTTTCCAGTTTGCCTCATTAATTCTTCCACATTTATTTTGAGGTTTCTGGAAAAAAAAAGCAACAATAACAACAACAATAAAGTAAACACCCAAGAAAATCAGAAAACCCACAGATTTTCTGGTAACAATTTGATGTACACTATTTCCAGTACTGTGGCAAATACATTTGTGCAACAAGCTTTTCCAAGAAATTATGCAGTGGAATAAATTTTAATTTGTATAGTTTCAATGATTCTTCATGGTTCTGTGTGAACATTGTGTGGGTATTTGATCATACTGATTCCAAATAAACTACTTTCTGCCTGTCTAAATTTTCACCAAATTTACCTGGCAATAATCTGACAGACTTCTTTCAGCCTGGGAAATGCTTCTTATTGCAGAGCAACTTTTCTGACTAGGCTGAAGAAATGTATTTGATATTTAAATATTCTGTCTGTCTCTCCAATTAGCTGTCAGCTGCACTCCTACATCATAATATAATGCAAAACAGAATGAGTAGTTGCTGTTTGGTTGATTAATTAGTATTTCCTGATAAAACACTGTAAAACGTAAGACATTATCATTATTCATAAATGTGTGTAATGTCACTTTGTGTATGAGGAGAAAAACAAGTCTTAAGGAAAACTATTTAAGTAAAATTTTTTTTTAAGGAAAACTGTTCCATAAAAGGAAATTGACTCTGATATTTCAATTTTGGTTACTTCATCACCTGAGGCTTCTCCCACTGTCCAGGGAGAGGAGTTGTTCCCCTGTTGCACCAGGGGGTCTCTCCCATGGGAGACAGTTTTCCACCAACTTCTCCCGTGTGGCTCTGTCTCAGGAGCAACAGCTCCCTGTGAACTGTCGTAATGTGAGTCCATCCCATGGGCACCAATTCCCCTCAAACTGCTGCAGTGTGGGTCTTTCTTCCATGGGGTGCAGTCCTCCAAGGACAGGCTGCTCCAGCCTGGAAGCAAGGTCCCATGGGAGCCTCCTCTAAGTATCCACCTTCTCTGTCATGGGCACCTCCCCCAAGGGATTGCAGGTGGATCTCTGCATCCCCCGTGGATCCCCATGGGCTGCAGGGACACAGCTGCTTCACCATGGGCTGCACCAGGGGCTGCAGAGAAATCTCACCTCCAGTGCCTGGAGCACCTTCTGCCCCTCACTCTCCACTGACCTTGGTGTCTGCAGAGTTGTTCTTCTCACATGTTCTCTTTCTGCTCTTCTTTAGTCAAAATTACAACTCTGCAACCCCTTTTGGTTTTGAATTCTTCTTAAATACATTAACACAAAAGTGTTACTGTAATTTCTAATTGGCCCAGGCTTGGCCAGCAGCATGTCCATATTTGGAACCACCAGGGATTGGCACATGGAAGAAGCTTCCAAAAGATTGTCATAGAAGGCACCTCTGTAATCCCCCCACTACCAAAACCAGGTCATGCAAACCTAATACATTTACTTAAAACATTCACCTCATAATTACCAGTTGATGCTCTGAGTACTTTTGTATACAAATCTGGAATGACTTTTCCAGGCAGAAAATATTTCATCACATTGATGGAGCTTCAGATATGTGAAGGAAGAATATGATCATAATTGAGTGATAAAACTATTGCAAGAAAAATATGCAGTTGATATAAGCTACCTCCACATTAATGAATAAAGCTCAAGAAAATGTCAAGGATCTAGAAGTTTTCCTACATGACAAGATATACAGAAAGGAATTGAAATTTCTTATATAGGTTATTACTACCAAGATTTGTTGGCAAGACTTGAGTGATTAAGGGTTGAAATTATTGGTGGAGACCTATTTACAAACTGGTAAAAGAAGATCAGTAGTGGTATAATGCTGATTTTATCCAGTTTGTTGACAGCTGTCATTGGTTAACACAGTCTGGTTTTTTTGGTTAGACGATTTTAGAAATAAAAGAAGAAAATCCTTATTTTGTACTAAAAAAGCATTCTTAAAATAGAACTCGAAATATACTAAAGCCCATAAGTAGCCAAAAGAAAAGCTGCTAATAAGTAAAACTGCACAGTCTGCAAAATTCCAAGCAATTGCATTTTGTAAAGTTGAAAGCCACCAAACTTCTTTCTTGTAGCAAGTGTCTCCATAAAACTCTAAAAAAACTCCTCTCTCCCAAAGTAATGCAAGATTATATCTAAATAGTTACAACTGACTGAAAATCATAGTTTCTCTCTGTTGTGTAAAAAAGTAAACAGTTTGTAGTAAAAAAAGTGTTTAAATTTTTTTTTCTCTTTTCTTTTTCCTTAGTGTATGTTAATAAACTATCTGTTTACTTTTAAGTTAAGCCTGTTTTGCCTTTTTCTCCCAAATCCTATCTCCCAGAAAAAAAAAACAAAAACAAAAAAAACCAAACTCAAACCACTACACTAAAATTAACAAAACAAAATTCAGAAAATGTAAAACCACTACAACAGCTTAGTTATTGAGGTTACTGAGTCTTGTAAATGACAAAGTACTGGATAGAATTACTTTAAAAAAAGAAACCCAGTAAATTCAGATTTAAGAGCCAGTGAATTAAAGGGTCTAGAGCACAAGGGTTATAAAGAACAGCTAAGAGAGCTGAAGTTGTTTAGCCTGGAGAAAAAGAGGCTCAGGGGACAACTTATCTCTCTCTACAACTATGTGAAAGGAGGTTGTAGGGAGATGGGAGTCATAACAAGTGACAGCATGAGAGGAAATGGCCTCAAATTTTACCTGGGGATGTTTAGATTGGACATCAGGAAAATTCTCTCCACTTAAGGGCGGTCAGGCACTTGAACAGGCTGGAACAGGGAAAGTGGTTGAGTCACCAACCTGGAGGTATTTAAAAGATGTGTAGACCTACCACCACCACTAACAGAGCTTTCAATATAGTTCCCAGAAGCTCTACTTCCTCTGTCTCCAATGTAATGCAAAAAAAGTGACTAATGCTGTGTGACAGCTCATTCTGGTAAGGCTGGCATAAATTCAATCACCAGATTAACAGTGAGTGTACACAAATGATTAATGATCTGCTAATGTCTTCTCTGAAAATTGGACACATATATGCATTAACGAATGTAGTTAACAATATGCAAATTTTAAAAGAAGTTATTATTGTAGGGAGATATTTCTACACAAATGTAAATAAAACAGTAAGGCTACAGTACTCTGTAACTAAAAAGCAGAAAAGAAAGCTCAAATTCCTCATGCTGAAGAAATGGCTATTTCTACCAAGTGTACCTTATTAAGCTAACAAGTGTTTGAAGCATATTTGCAATTTAAAATCTAGTCAAGAATATATTTCGGTATAGGCCTAACTTTCCACTCTGCTGTATTTAAAGTTACCTTGCCTTTTCCACCAATTTTAGGTTTAATTCAACAATTTTTTGGAGCAAATTATTTTAGAGTCAGCTTCCTAGGGAAAAAAGAGGTTTTGTGATAAGGGATAGGAGACATAATGTTTACTCAAAAGACAGCTAGGCAACAGACAGAGCCAAACATGCAAGCTGTAGGGCCCTCTGGAAATGTGACTCAAAGGTGATGGGAGCCATGGAACAGCTAAATTACAGGTTCTTCCTGGACCAAACACTCAATTTCTGCAGAAATGGGATGGGAAAAAAAAGCTTCGGGGAAAATTTACTGTTCTTTATTTTGCAGTTTCATTAGAAATACTAGCAAGAAAAACTCCAAATGTCTTTCTACACACGCACCTGCAAAAAGATACAATATATTGTATTAAGTGCAATATATCGTACAATACAATATATGATACAATATATTGTAGTAAGTACAATATAATGTATGATATAATGCATTAGATTGTATGATATAATGTATTAGATATAATATATGCCATATATTTTACTAGGCAGTAGCTATGCAATTGCTCTTCTAGAAATTGTATTTAGCTTCACAGAGGGATCATTACTAATTACAGCCTGGAATGATACTCATTTCCAGAGCCTTGGAAGAACAAGAAAACAAATACGTGAATGCTGAAAAGTCATACACAGGGAAACCGTTGCTCAAGTATTGTCTCCTAGTAAGATCATCTGGAAGATAATTTCCATTCAAATAAGGGTGGAGGTTTTTTGTTAGAAAATATCAATAAGTGCATACAAAACATGACCTAAAAGTAGGTGAAATCAGGCTTGAAGCGCTCTTGGCCTCACTAGGTTCTAGTTGGGTGAGAGGAAAGGCATCAGTGAACTCAGTCAACTGTGTGCTGAGGGAGTGACAGGTATGGGGGTCCTGCATCCCAAGTCCTCCTTCTCAGAACCTTCAATAATAACCATCTCCTGTCCTAGCAAAACTAGCCTGATGAGTTACACACTCTGTTGTAGGTGTTATGCCCCGCTCAGCCCCAATGCTGCAATCACTTAGGTAGGATCAGATTTACTATCAATACTTAGTCAAAAAAATAAACTTGGCCCACTTTAAATGGTCCATGTTATGTCACATAGCTCATAAAGTGACACATACTTGGTAAATTGCAAATTGTATCAGGAAGAATCAAAGAAAGAAAAAAATCTTTTTATAAATATGGAAGAAAAATCACAATGTCTGTAGGGATCTCTGTTCACAGCAGGGGAGAGTATCACTGACCTACAGTAAAACCTTAATGTAACTTCACTCGTGTTAACGTAAGGAACAGGTTTAGAATTATCTGTGATGAAAGACTAATATACTAATGTATCATTGTCCTGGCCTAACCATAAAGCAGATGGTACAGAAATCAGCCAGATAAAAACTTTCCAATACAATTTTGAGTAATAGAAAGCAGCATTCTTTATTGCGGTGTGAAATAAATCCTTCCTCCAACTGAGTGCCCTGAGCACTGAGTAAATGCTCAAAACTGTGAGTTTTTATCTTACACACTGATGGCATACTCATTGGCTATCCCTGCTTACTTGATGTATGTGTATTACTTCATTTTACATAGTTGCAACCCTTATTGGAAGTCCTTGTATGGTTCTTTGGGGGTTGTCTTCAATGTCCAGGGTCCTTTTTAGGTGTTTGTTCCTCAATCCCAATTCTGAGTAAGTCCGATATTGTTGCTTTGCATAACTTTTGCTTTGTCAGTCTTGCAAAGCTAAGCTGGCATCCTGTTGTGTTTTGCATGACTTCTGTTTGCTTAAGCTACATCCTTTGTTTCTCCAAAGCTGTGCTATTTTGTCCTGTCCTTATCAGAATATTTTTTTTTCTGTTCTGCTGTCCTTATCAATGTATTTGTAAGACAACAATTGAATTGCTGATATTGTCATGAAGAGATTTATTCTCTTGCTCATTTAATGTGATTTGTAGAACTTAGGACAAAAAGTGCAAAAATGGCATGATTAGGATACATAGAGCAATGATGAAAGCAGAGATCACCTCTGACTTCTGAGTGGTTTTGGGAAATTATCTCTCCTGGGGAAGAGCTGCAGGACGAAGTTATGGTAATTGGAAGATGCTATGAAATGTTGTTTTTTGATCAGCTCAGCAAGTAATGATGAATGTGTCCACACAATTGAGTGAATGAAGGCCAGAGAGCCATAAGTCATGTTGTCTAAGCAGCTAGGAAAACTCAAGGATGACAAGGATGGGGTCAGCAGAAGAGGGCGGCATTGTTACCACTAGGTCCTGTGCATCAGCTGCTATATGGTGGCTGTGCCCTTTAACAGATTACCCTGGCCGTATGCAACATCCTGAGGTCTTAAGCTGTTAACAGGGATGCTCAGGAACAAAAGCAGATCTTGCAGACATTTTAGCACCAGAAAAATCCGGGGTTATGAGTGCAGCAATCATAACGAAAGAGGGGTACTTTGGTACAAAGATTGGACCCATGCTAGAATGGGCAAACAGTATGTAGCAAAGTCCGCCTCTCAAAAATGTTCCAGGTGGTCTAAAAAGNCTCATTGCATAAAACCGAGGTTTTGGATTGTAGCTGCTCCTTGTGCAGTCAGCAGAGATCAGTGCTGGTCTCCCTCTGTGATGAGGTACTCCATCATTTAAAAAAAAAAAAAAATTAAAAATCTATTATGCAGGCTAATAGAAGATGTGTTTTGATTACCAGTGATGGTTCTACTGTTCTGTTTCATGGCATGTTAAATTTAGCAACTAATTATAAGTAACTAAAGAAACCTTTTGATGGAGGAATTGCAAATACTGGCATGAACCCAATATTCAAATTCTTCTTCTCTGGACTAGTGTGTTATTTTCTCTAGTCTGTAAAGAAAGACTTGATGCACAAAGATAATAAAAATATGCAATAACATGGAAAATTTTCTCCATGTCAAGTAGAAGTTTTAACAGTCCCAGCAGTTTGACTAAATGACTCTTAGTTCAGCTATTTTCTGGCACAGCGGTTTGGGGGCAAATACATTGGTCTTGTAGCACAGCTCACTGAGTAGCAAACTGAGACTTTTTTATGCCAAGGTACAGTTTTTAGTCTAGGAACAAAGTGGTCTTCAATGAGTTTCCTCTTGTCTGAGAGACAATAAAACCCAGGATGTGGATGAAATTTCTATTCTAATACTGACACAGATCAGAGGGAAGGGATGAGGAAAGCTGACCACAGATTATTTCATGGGGTAAGGCCAGTGTTTGAGTTGTTCCACAACTAAGTCTCTGATCTTGGCATGAAATTTTGGCTTCATCATGATAATGGAGCAGTAAGGTGCTGAAAATATTAGAAATCCCACGTTCTCTGCCTTTCATAGACAAGAGACAAGTTAATGTTTGGGGATGCTTTCTCCTCTTCAATGACTAAAAGAGGGGAACAAAATTTCCTGACAGTTTTGAGTGCTTGTGAAAGTTCATCTCATGACAAACATGTAAAACCCTTGACCTAGCAAATGTTCATTTGCAATTCTCCTGGATATATAAAGTGTCCTATTAACAGTTAAATAGTCTCTCCATTATGTCGGAGAACACAATGAGTTGTTGATACTGCGTTTCCCTCTTCAGTGTTCAAACTATTAGACAGTCTACTCTTCACAAAACATATATCACATTAAATGCAATATATAACTTCACATTTGGCAAGTGTTTTGTTCAATTTATGTCTGAATTTTTGTGATCTTTATTTTTGCAGCCATTGAACACAATTGTATATCATAAAAGCACCAGTGGTTGTGATTATCAGCTGGATCAGATATAGTAAGTGGAAAAAACTGAAATTCTCTATCCTGCTAACCCTGGAGATACCTGTGTTTCCATTTCAGAGGAAGCATTTGGGCTGTTTTGGAGAAAATTAATAGCAGGATGACTATGCATAAGTAGAGTGGGTAACAGCAGCATACCCCAAAATATTCACTTTAGTTTGTTTGAGAAGTTTGCCCCATGGCCCTTGTAAGAGTACCTGATGGCCACATGTAAGCATACATCAACATATGTGTTTGTGTCAATGCATACAGACCAAAAGAATCATCTGTAACTGGGGCATTATCTTTGTACATATGGTACATGTACATGTACATATCTATGTACATGTCAAAAGTCATGTGTTGATCTGTTGATTTGCAATATCATACACGTCACATTGTCTTGGCACAACCTGGTTTTTGGTAGCGAGGGAGGGCCACAGAAGTGACTTCTGTAAGAAGCTGCTAGAAGCTTCCACGATGTCTGACAGAGCCAATCTCTGATGGCTCTGAAGATGGACACGTTGCTAAGCCAGGTAGAGAGGTTGGTAATGCTTCTGTGATTACATATTTAAGAAGAAAATCAGAACAGCGCAAGTGCAGTTTTTTCCAGGGATGGCAAGGTGCTGCTCCCCGTGCCATCCTGGCACAGCCTGCGGCGCTGCACGGCCACCTCCATCTCGCTACATCAGCCTGTGGCGGGCCTTGCCTGCCTGGTCACCCCTGGCCAACCTTGCTGTGGGTAGAAGGGCAGGGGTGGCACCAGCGGCTTCTCCTTCCCAGCACCCCGCATGAAGAGAGGTGTTAAAAAGCGCCAGCGCTGCGGCGGCCACCACTGCACATGCGATGGCAGCAGGACCGCCTGGCCAACAGAGAAAAGGTGGCAGACTCCCCAGCACAGAGCCTAGATGAGATGGACCTCTCGGCACTGAGGGATCCTGCAGGAATCTTTGACTTGGTGAAACTCATTGGCAGTCGTACCTATGAGCAGCAGTTTTTCTTCTAGTCAGAGAAGAGGAGGAAGTTAGGATATGTAAGAAAAAACATGGCGACACCAAGGTCAGTGGAAAAAAAAAAAGAGGGGGAGAAGGTGCTTCAAGCGTTGGAGACAAGATTCCTCTGCAAGCTGTACTGAGGACTATGGTACAGTAATGTACCCCTGTAATACATTAAATCCACGGAGGTTGCAGAGATCCGCTTGCAGTCTATAGGAAAAGTGCTCACACTGAGGTGGGTGGATGCCAGAGAAAGCTGTGATCTAGTGGGAGACCTGAATAGGGAGAGAGGGCCACTGCTTCCAGAGATAGAGAGAGAGGACCCCTGCTTCCAAACTAGAGCAACTTATCCTTGAAAGACTGCACCCTGTGGATGAGTGACCCATGGCACAACAGTTTTGGGATGACTGTCTGCCTGTCGGAGAGACCCTGTGGCCTAGCAGAGAAGACTCCTCTCTTGAGCAAACAGAAGAAAATCTTGAGTAATGAACTGACCAAAACCCTCNTTCAAAGGCATCTTTTACTTCTCATTTTTCTCTGATTATGTTAATAATACATTTACCTTATACCTTTAAATTTGAACCTGTTTTGCCCTTAGCATTTTTTTCTCCCAGTCCTTAACTCATGAGCCCTTCATTATTTTTTTTTCCTTCTCCTCTGTACAGCTATAGCAGAAGAGGGTGAGTGAACCACTTTCATGGGTGCATGATGTTTGGCCAATATCAAGCCACGACACACACCTACAGGTATTTTTTCCTCTAAACCACCTGTTCCCCAGTAACCCATGTCTCAACCATGGCATAGCCTAGGGCATGAGCCAGGAATTGGACTGTATTGCTTTCCTTCTCTTGTTCTCTAGAACTGGACCTTCTTAACATTATCTTAGCAGAGAGAAAGGGCTAAAGCCCTTCTGGGAGCTGTATATGCTACTGGCGTGCAGCCTTTTGTCTACTGAAAGCTCTACTTATATCATCTGACTCCTCCAGCTTGTGACTTACTCTTTCCCTGCCTTTTTGCCTGCCAGTGTTTATGGGGTCTCTTGAGAGAAAGCCCTTCCTGAAGAAGAAAGAGAAGTATTAGATTTTCTGTTCTGAACAACTACTACACTTCACCGTCATCACAAGCTCATTTATGGGCTCACATTGCTTCTGCCTCTCTTTGTTTACCTTTCTCATTACCAGCTGTGTATCAGTATGTGTCTATTGAAAAACAGGTACAAGATGTAGTTTAGTGAGTGTGAGGGGGCCATGGCTTTGAGGAGGGACACTGAACGTAGTGCTGACCTTTAAAATCTGTGTGAAATTGACCAATAATCATGTTCAAAATTTTTAAAAAATTGTATCTGTTTTCCTATGGCTGTTTGTCTGAGGTAAAAAAGCTGAGTTCTCCAACAGGAGGGTGGAGGAGAGAGCAAGAGTGAGAGGCAAACACTACTTTCTGAACCAAAGGAGTAGTGATCAGCATGGAGCTTGGCTCAGACTTCTGAGCCTGTCCCTCCTGTGTTTCTGGTGCCAATAATCTAAAAATATTCTATCTCCAAAGCCACAAGTAACCATGACATGAGCACAGCTGCTACACAGAGCAAAAATGGGAGGCACTAATAGGGTGAAAATTTCCACTTTATTTGTTTGTAAGCCAACTTGCAAAAATTTCTTGTATATTTGTACATTTCACTAGTGATTTCAACAGCATGATGATTGCAGAGAAAGCGAAGCTGATGACAGGAATTAAATCTGAGACAAAGATGTGTATCTGTTTAAGATGGAGCACTTGGCAGAACATAAAGGTGTGCAGAGGGAGAGGGTGAAAGATGAGAAGGCTGAAGTCTGTAAGAAAACTGTTCCTCCTCTTCCAGAAGCCCTTGGATGCCATACTATGTGGGTATTTACTTTTTTTGACAGCTAACTGAAGACCCCATAGGTGGACACTGAGCTGTGCATAGCCCTGAAGCAGAGCCCAAGCCCCATGGAGGTCCTCACCCTGAGTTGTAAAACTGCAGCTGTGGAGCAGTTGCCCTGTGAGGAACACAGCTAATAAAAGCCAGTTTTATGTGGTGCAATGTGCTACAACCCATTTTCCCCTTCCCATCACATCACATCCTCTTCCAGGAGGGGAAACTCCTGGCTCTGATGGAAGCCCTGCTCTCAGCTTGGGCCGAGGACAGTGCATGGCCAGGAGGTCTCTTGAGAATTACATGCACAAGTGCAAGTGACGGCTGGTGCTCCTCTCTGCAGCCTCACTGTCAGCCTCCTTCCTCTGCCTGTGTGAAACACATCTCCGAACTTTGCTGCATTGACTCAGATTTTGTAACAGGTTATTAAGGAATGGGAAAAGAGAGGAACTAACACCATTGTTACAGTTGAAAAAGTATGGTTTCAGTTCAGTTTCCTGAGGGAAACCAGGCTATGTACACAGAAGCAGTGCCTGCGTAGCTAAAATGAGAGGCTAAAATGAGTGGAAGGAGAGGTCAGAGAGCTGCAGTTGTCCCTGTGAGGCTATCCATTTCTGTGCAGGCATGGCCTCCTGTGACCAGGACAGAATGTAATTCTCCATACCCACTACCATTTTGACCATGTCTTTTGTTAAGTGGTTTTGCTTCCAGTAACATTCAGGTTAATTTTCCCATGGTTAATACATCACTGAGCACCTGACACTTGTCATCACTGGCTTCTTGTATTGGGTTACTTCACACACTCTTCAAATGAGTAAAAAATTACTATGTCTGATTAGCTGATAGAGGTCTTTAAATTCACTTGACCTGATAGAGGTCTGTAAAAATTTTTTTAACGTTATATGTAATATTCCTGTTTAATCCTCAAAGTTATAAAAAGATAAGCTACATGAGAGAAACAAGGCAGCCACAGACTATTCTAGGCCAATTTTATTCTCAAAAATGAAGCCTTGTCCTGTCTCTCTCACATCTCTTCAGGAGGTTTTGAGCTATCTCTCTATTCTGGCAGACTTTCCCTACTTATTTTTCTTTGCTTACCTGTCTCACAGACTCTCAATCTGTAATACTGAATTGATCATCTCATTGTCTGTTTTGTCCTTCTCAGGGATGTGGCTATTTCAAACAACGCATTTGATTTCTTCAACTCTTAAAATCTGACACGTTCATCATATTATTATCTGTGACTCTGACAAGCAGGAGTTTAGATCAGCCCTTTCCATTCCTGCTTTGCTGCTGTAAAATATTACTTTCTCATATTCCAACTTAGATGACTTCAGTTTTCTTTTCTTTCTTTTCTTTCTTTTCTTTCTTTCTTTCTTTCTTTCTTTCTTTCTTTCTTTCTTTCTTTCTTTCTTTCTTTCTTTCTTTCACTTCTTTCTGTAATTTCTTTCTTTCTTTCTGTAACTTCTTTCTTTCTTTCTGTAACTTCTTGTCACTGTCAAGGTTCTTCATATACCAGTCTCCACTTCTTCTGTTATGATAAGGTGATTGATATTGCAGTGTACTTCACAGTGCCAGAATTTCCTCCACCTCATTTTCAGGTGAACATCTTCCGACTTTCTCTCTGATTGTCCCTTACACTCAGATGAGAACAACAAATCACATTAGTGAGATTTACTATCAGCTGGCTCACATTAGTATCATGACAGATGCATCTGTGTCACTGCCTTATTGTGCTCCATCAGGTCTCAAAAAAGCTGTAATTTCACTCTATGTTTGCACAGAGTACAGTGTAACTAAGCACTCTTAGACTTCCCAACAATACAAATGTAGGTCAAACTCGAAGGGAATTACATATCCTGAAATCACTGGGGCCCACAAACACTGGCGGTCTCATCTTTACTGTGGGAAGAACAAAACTGAACATTTTCACTTCTGGGTGTGAATTATTGTCTTATGAATTCAGGTCTGCACTGAGACAACACATTACTCAGATCATTAACCTTCAAGTCCTAAGGCACTTTGCATTGGCTTAAAGCTGAGTGTCTTTTTAAAAGGTTTCAGGAATGTGATCTTTAAAATGGTAATTTTATTTCAGTCTTCATGAAACCTGTGTGCATAGAAAAAAACCCTCTCATTTCCTAGATTTAATTCCAACAGTAGATGATGTATTTTCAAATATTACTGCAAAGGTTAAAGGAAACCTTAGGACCAGTGCAAATTGAACCAAGAGAATATGTGAAAAGGAAGCAAGTTATTTTTGTCGACAAAAAAAAATCTTTTCTTTTTCATCTGGTTGAGTCTTCGTTTTAATAAAAGCCTTCATATGCATGTTTTCTCTTCATTGGGGGGAAAAAAGGCATGAGGACTCCTTGGGAGGTAAGTTAGGAGGGGGCTATGTATAAAAAGACTGAATCTGCCCTATATAAGTAATTTTACTTCTCTGTCTGTCAGCCTGTCCCATCAGAGGCACTATGGTCAAGAGAGAATGAGCTGCTGCAGGAGCACCAGGTAGTATAACTATTAAGAAGTTTCTTACAAATAAGAACCTCTAAGAGGGCAGAAAAAAATGGTGAATATACGACCATTATGTCTATAAAAAAGCTATTATTTCATGGACAGCCCTGTGGGAGGAAAGAGAGACTACCAGATAACTGGCAAAGAGGGTAAAAAATACAAGGAAAAACAAAACGTGCACTTTTTGCGTGTGCTGCCATTGAAGCACTCAGCAGCAAACTCCAAACAATCTTTGAGACATTTCAAGAACATTACGTCAACTTTTCCATCTCCCACCACACAGTGCCTCTCACTCCTGTGTGGTGTCTGTCCTCCTCCATAATGCATCAGAAATATATAATCACCATTGTTACCATCTTCTGTCAACTATGATATTAGATCAGTTCAATCAGATGCAGACAATGAGGTCAGCATAAAGCATTCAAATGATGACAGAAGCATTTTGCTGTGTGTTAAGGGGTTGGTTATTATATCACTTTAAAATTTATAGGTTCAGTTCATTTTAAGCTAAATATCTAGTTATTTAACAGCTGTTATGAGTCAGCCAGAGAGAGGATTACTTAAAAAAATGTTGCAACAAATGCTTTAATCTTGAGCTACAACAGAAGAACAAGTCTGGTCAGGTCATGCCTAATAAAGGTTGTGCTCCAATAGTGCTTAGAAGTTTATCACTGTTCATACAAAACAGGAGATTGTTTGATATCATTACTCTTGCCACCTTCATATTAACCCCAGAAATTTCAGAGATAGTTATGATAGATTTTTTTCAGGACACAGGACCATGCTTAAACACTTTCAAATAAGAAACTTTTACAAATGGATACTTAAGTAGTTTATCCTATGCAGAGGCTACAGATACTTATCATTCTGTCATGACTCAAAGTTCTTGGGATTTTCCATGATGGTAATATGTTTTTGTGTCTTCATGTCACCTCTCTTATAAAAGTAATGGGGACATTGAGATATGAAGTCAGATAGTTTTTGTCTGTGTCCTTTACATCTAGCTAAGAAGCATAAAGAGAATGCAAAGCTGTAAAGCAGTCAAAATGTCTATTGGAAGATATTACAGTTTCATGGGTTTCTAGTCTTAATATACTGTCCTAGGTTATGCTTAATTCAGCTTGACAACCACATGCGAAAACTGCCAGGAGAACAGGCATGGAGGAGAGGCATTTCCAGGCATTGTTATCCCATTACTCCCAACATTCAGGGAGTCACTGATGCCACCCAGACATGTTAGAGCAGTCAGAGAAGAGCACCTCCAGTACACAAAAACACAGGTACGAAAATGGTGATTTTAACTACTCTCCAGGCAAGGATTAGTAACTCTGGCCAAGCAAAGTTTGATGGGTAGGTGCTAAATGTCTCTGAGTTATAGGGTAGCATGTGAAAATCAGCATGGCATCCGAACTGCTGCAAGATTGAAGATCTGTCTGCCTTGAATATCTGCAGCCTATATTGTCTCCAGAAAACTTTTCTGAAAACTGGAAAATCCATAGAACCCTCCTCACACAGAATTGAAGTCCCACTGCTAGGTAATGGTTAACTCACTGCTACTGGCTGGAAGCTAAATAACTGCAACTGAATTGCAAGTCACATTTCTAAGGATGTGCTAATCTCAAACTGTGGCTACCTAAGCAATTTCTAAAAATAATAGAGTGTACAAGTAGTTAATCGCAAATCAGAAAAAGTAAGTATTAATACAAGGCACTAAAAAAAGGAGAAAGTTTCTGGAAAATTACAGAAACTGCAGTCTCTGTGCCACTTTTTTTTACCTTTTCCATTTGCCAACTGATAAACAGGATGGTAGGAACCAGCAGCCAGAAAAATGGTTTGCATTTGGGCAATTTGTAAAAAATTCCTCTAATAACGATTCAACTTAATTAAATGTGAATCCAATTGATTTTTCACCCTCTTCTTATTAATATCCCAGTGGTGTCATAAAGACATGTCACATTAGACCTGTCAGATTTCTGTAACGATAACAATGCTAGAAACATGAAAAAAACACAAAGCAAAACAAACAAAAAAGCAGGGAATTGACTGCAGGAAATTTTTACTCTTTAAGCAAGCAATCTAGATCTGTTCTTGAGTAAACTAGAAACCCTTCTTGAATAAACCAGAAATTTTAAGTATATGCCTTAAAATCTGTTATAAAAGTAGGGTGATGGGATTTTTTACTGGAATGGATGATTTCTAGTTTGTGATTTCCCTTATCATTATGAATTATGCACTGCGCTCAACCTTATTTTCAGTTTTGAAGCATAAACTCTATCCCTCAATGAAAAGATGTTAAATACATTCTGTATTTTTTAACAAACCAAGTTATCAACTAACCTTTTGATGATGGAGCTTCTCAAAGATAGACAGTAGCCACCTCCATTCACAGCAGCATGCAATACAAAATAATATTTCATTCTTGACATTGTTGCAGAAATTCTCTGCATCAGGAAGAAACAGTGAAAACATCTAAATTGAATCTTCATAAATTTTTAAGACATTATTTTGCACATAAAAACAAGTAGGAAAGGTGAAGAAAACAAAATTTAAGTAGTTGTTCAAAATTGCAGAAATACACCCTTCACGTAGAATATGTGTTTTTGTCCTTCCATGAACAGGGACAGAAACGAGAGTGTGGTTAAGTACTTTGCCGTACTTAAAGACCAGCTTACTCCTGAAAGATTCTTGCAAATACACAACTTTAAGAACACCCAATCTCGGTATTCTCCAAATTCTAAGTCTTTCCTGTTTTTAGTCCATTCCATTTTAAGACAGTATAGAAAAAGACGTTATCAACATCTTTAATGAGAAGATAACTTTAAAAAGTAATAAAAGCTGGTACATCCTCAATTCTCATGGAAATTTCCATGATTTCTTCAAGAAGCGCAAAACACCCAGCAATTATGTGCCTGAAACATTGATTTGGATCACATGATTTAATTAGCAAATTATAACTTAGTAGAACTTTTCATGGAATGATAGAGGTAAAGAAAGTAGGTCTTCAATTCGTCATTCTTAATTATCTCTCTATCAGAATTGTTATTTAATGAATGCCTCTGATGAAGTTTGTTTCATTAAATCATGAGATCTGAATCATACTAAAAGACCTGTATAGACTTATGAATTTTAAGAGGTAAGGAAGCTAGTCCAGTATGTGTCAGCTTGACATCTAAATTATTCATCTTTTTCTAATGTGGTTATGAGTTGCTGGTTTGCTACCTTAATAAGAACTGTACAATTGTATGCTCCTCTCTTGTCTTTGTCTTTAGCCTGGCGTTAAGAAATAACAGTTATTCATAGAACTCTAATTTTTAATCACTTAGGTTTACTAACAACCCTTGAGACCAAGTGATTTTCACAAAGAAAGGTTTGAAATATTTATGTTGTTTTGATTCATATAGTGTTTGGGTGGGGGGTTTTTGGTTGGATTTTTTTTCTTCTTGTCGCTTTATTTTCTTTGGGGGTTTTGTTTGTTTGTTTTGTTTTGGTTTTGTTTTAATTGCATCTGTTTTGAATGAAGTTGCAAGTTATAGAAAAACAGAAAAATAAATTAAAATAGTTACATGGTATGAACTTTTTACTGTTGTGACAATTATAAGATAAAGATGGTGGTTTTGCCTTTCATTAGTAGAGTAGTTTGGCAATCTAATCTTTATTTCAGTGGAATTCTAGTCACAGCTGTGTTTCTTTTTCTCTCCCATTAAGCACTTTGACACTTTAAAAGTTCTTTAAAAATCAACCTTAGGCAATTTATATGGAAGAAATGAGATGAGAAACGTTGCTGCACAGAAAATTAAGGATTTATTACATACTGTAAGGCTAAGGATAGAAGTCATGAAACCAAGGCATTCACAATAAATGTGCATCTTGAAGAGCAATTTTTAACAACGCCCTTGATTCATTATCATCCTGATCGTTGTTCCTTTGTTGATGCCATTCATGTTCCTTTGTTTCATCAGTTCAGGTTCTTCTACAGTGATCCAATGTACCAATAAGTAAGGGTAAAGGAAGGAGTTCTTACTGATGAAGTTATTAGAGGATTTTGCTTTTTCTTACTTGAAAAGTTAAAATTTAGCTTCCATATTGTTCTTCTGCTGCAACAGATATTTCTTAGAATCACTAGAGTTTACATATTACATTATTTGTGTTACTAGAATAACTAGGATTTACAAGAATTCATAGAATTTACAGCATTATCTCTAGAACATGCCCCAATGAGAGGACAATGAACCTCTTAATTACAAAATAAAATATTCCAAGTTCATTTCAATAAGTGCAAGCTTGGAAAGAAATAAAACTACAAAGATTAAAAATAACTTTCTGAATACATCTTTTTCAGCTTAAAAATAATTTCCTTTCCCAGGCAAAAATATAAATACTTTCTAAATACAAGAAAACAAGATGATTCTTCATTCATAACAAGACATGAATCAGGTTTGTTCATAAGGGCAATTAATTTCCAGTGTTGTCACTGTCAGATACTACCAGAACATATCCCAAATTTCCTGTATGGGCAAATAGATTCATATTGTTCTTCTAAATGCCTTTGAATCATTCATGCAACATTCAATAGGACTAGCTCTAAGGGTAGGCAAAGAAGTTACACTGAAAAGGAAATTTCTTCATTGCAAGTTACCAGAGAAAATTCTTTTCCAGTTGAAATTACTAGCTTAATCCAGCTAATATTTATAGAGACATTTTAATGGCTGGTAAAGTGTTTTCTTTTCCACCTTGAAAATAGACTGGTTGTGGCCTAAATTATATTCACAAACCGTTTTTTTTACTTTTTTTTATGTTATAAAAGCTGTTTTGATTTCCTGTTTATGATTTATAGTGGTTGCGTGTTTCCCCTCCTCAGTTTAAAAGAAAAAAACACAGGAATTCATGTCTACTTCTAGACTGAATCAATAATAAAATCAATAAGAAACAATTCAAGTTTAATGTCTATTCTGCTAAAGATTAATCCATAAAAAGATTACAATTTTAAACAAACCTATTTCATAAAAGAGGTGAAAATAAAAATTTCTTCAGAATTATATTGCCCCACACAAATGGTTTGCTAGAGTTCACCGTATCCCCGACACATAAACACCATAGTTTGCAGCAGTGACCTGCTACACTAAAAACTCATCATGGGTTTTATCCCTCCCTTATGTATCAACGTAAGGGGAATTAGCTGCAGCGCTGCAGTGCCTTGACATCTCAATATCAATCAAATCCCGCAGTTCCAGGCACAGCCCCAGGATGTTGGAGAGTGGCCATGCCAGCCTTTGCAGACCAGGCTCACATAAATCCACTGCAAGCAGCAAAAGCAATTCTGGTTATCCTGGTTTCCATATCAGAAACCAACAGTCCAGGAAAATAAGGAAAATTATATGAGGGGTCCTTGGTAGAGAGGGGATCTGAACTGGGATTGTGGAAATTTGGCTAGTGTTGGGGTAAAACTGTGCAGACCTCTTTTTTATTCCTAAATGAAAGCAACTGCCTTATTCCTACAGTGAACAACTCTCATCTGTACTGGACTGTAGGGTTTACAATACAACATGAGGCAAAGCTTTCCTTCTGCTATGCAGGAATTTAAACCTTCTGGGTAATGCCTCCCAAACTACTCAGAACAGGCAGGGAATTTCCCCCAGTTTTCACCATGGATTTATTATTGTAGCTCCACAACACGGAGTTGAATGACCTAAAAGCATGTTAATGCTGCTGCGGGACACATTAAAGTCATACAACAGCATTTTCCCTGAGTGGGTGTATTCAGCTCGTTTAATAAAGATTATGAGTGACTGCACCCTTTTTTTGGCTATGACAGAACTCAAGGATAGAGAAATTTAATAGCATATTAGTCATCTGCCCAGAGGTAAAGTATTTCATAATGAAATGAAAAGTCAGAAAATTGTGTCTATGTGTGTGTTTTAATATTACTCTGTTCACACTAATGAAATTTATGCAAAGCACCACAAAAACTGATGAGTGTACATCCATAAAGTGACTGAAAGACCCTGCAGGTTGCGTTAGGGTGAGGTGTTAAATTATTTATTGCATGTCAAGTTTGGTTTTTTCTTTTAATTGCTTTCCTGGTATTTTGAAATTATTTCTCCTGTTTAGTATTAAATTATTAACATAAAGACCAAGAAAAAAAAAAATCACATTTTTGTTCCTGCTGCACTGTGTGCTTTGCCCAATGAAGATGGCAAAGGCAGGAATGTAGGCAGAAAACTTTGCACTTTTTTCATCTTTTAAGAAACAAGCAAGTTAGATGTGCGTACAAGTAAGGGGGAAGCAGGGAAGGACATGGTGATTCAGAGGACTGGCAGTGGAATAAAGAACATGTGGAAAAAGAGTTTTGCTTGCAGGCGTAAGGATGAGTGCTGGCACAGCCAAACTGCTTGCTCACCTTTGGAGCCCAGAGCCCTGAGGTTTGCCTCATGTGCCTTATGGGTGTTGGGCTTGACTATGTGTGATGTGGGGACACCATGACCACTGCTGAGCCTCCCCTTATCCTTGCCCATGGACCACCAAGGTGACATTGGTGAGGACCAGAAACCTGGGTTTCCCAGCTTCTCCTTCTTAGCATAGATGTCTATGTTCCATGCTGTCAGCCTGGTGCCAAGGAAGAATGAGCACATACATTTTACATCCAGCTGGTGCTGGAAATCAGCTGAGGGTCCAAAAAGCCAAGAGTGGCCAGGAGATCTGCAGTCCTGGCTCCTTCACATGAGAGGAAGTTCTCCCATTCTACCTAAGCATATGTGATACCAGTGTTCCTCAAAATCCTCCTATGTGATACCAGTGTTCCTCAAAATCCTCCACAGAACAGGTCTTTGGAGCCTCATCTGCCTGGTGAGCCCCTAATACTTCCTATAGAAACAGCCAGTCATTTGGAGTTTTTTGCTAGGGGCTTGAGGAATGAGAGACGGCTCCCTTCAGCTGGAATGCCTCCCTCACTGGAGGATTACTCACAGTGTATGGTGCCAGCCGGGAGCTGGATGGCAGGGTGCTGCCTCACAGGTCTAGGTCTCCTCTTGCAAGTACAGATTTGTAAAAGCTGGCACGTTCCCTTCTGTTGCGAACAGCGATCTCCAAGCTGGGCTGCCAAACATGCTGAAGAATGTCCACCACTTCACCTGGCCTTCAGTTGAGGCCATCTGATACATGGTCAGGGACAAATTCACAGTATGTCTCATGTGGCCATCTCTTGCCTGTGACCAGGGAGAGACAAAAATGGAGAAAAGACAAAAATCCATCATTTTATGTTTTTAACTAGCAGTTTTTTAAAACTTGTTGTGAGTGCCTTGGGAACTAAACAATAAATTGATGTCTTTAGATTTAATTTTCTGGATTTCTATTGAATAGCTTTTAATAGGATTTTTACCAGTAGGTGTGTTGTTACATGAGAACCTAGTGGCTATTGAGTATTTTAAAACCTACACTGATTATCAAGTTTTTCTCCAATCATCTTCAGTGAACATTTTATTCTTGTTGGCAGTGCACATCCAAAAAGAGGTTAAGAAAGCCTGGAAGAGCCTCTTGTACATATTAGAGCACAATGCTTTGCGATGAGCAGCTGCAAATAGTTTTAAGGAAAGAGCAGTAAAAGCTACAGATCCAAACAAATGGGCAAGTGCTGCAGGCAGCTCAGCTTAGAGCAAAGGTGTGCTTAAATGTATTACTGGAATGAGGTATAACAGTATAAATTATCTCCCTACTACAAAATCAAGATTCCTAAATCTGCTCACATGTGTTTGATGTCCTAACCCCAATGCTATTGTGATCTATCAAAATTCATTAATAAAATTAATGATAATATAAATTTATAAATATTATTAATATATAATATATATATTATATATCATATATATAATGATAATATAAATATATTTATGTCCTTGATCAATTTAATAAAATGAGTAATATCCAAAAAAAATAGCGTTGCTCTCAGTCACCACCACCATACAGCAGAGCTATCTATTTTTTAATTTTCCAGAATGCATTGTTTGGTAGAACCATACTTGATAAACCAAAAAAGCTCTTTGTAACTGATTCTGATTTTTTTTTTTAATCAGTTCTCTGCATCTTTATTTTCTTTTGAGTCATACTTAACATTAATGACTCTGTAAATTTGAATGCAAAGGTAATGTTTTCTTTGGGTTTTGAGGTTTGCAGAAAATCTGCAAAGATGGTCGTGTTGGTCCTGAAGAAGTCTTATGCATGAATTTCAGAGTACATGAAAGTACTGAAGTTTTTTGAAGTTTTTTCTTTTCCTAGTGAGGGCAAAGCATATTCACTTATGAGGGAGAGGACAGAATTCTTTTGCTTGTTGAAAATCACCTTTCTGCATGCATGCCTGGGCAAATGAATACTATAAATCGCTACTTCCAGAAACCAGGGCAAAAATCTGTAATAATATAAGAAATTTATTTATTCTCATAATAGCATGATATCTATGGAATTCTAATCCACTTGTTTCTGTTTTAGAACAAGTATATACAGTACATTTTACCTAACTCTAAGGAAGTTTGCTTTTCTGATTTTTAATTAGTTTGTAGAAACAGCCTCAAAACCAGATCTGTGCAGCATCAAAGCATTGTGCTACAAAGGGCCTGAGCTTATTATGTATTGACTAACATCAGAAATAAACCTTTCTGAATTCAAACAGAATTCATATTTGCCTGTGTTTCTCTTACTGCTTACTAATAAACATTATTTAAAAGTTATGCACTCCTACTTACATAACCTACTTTCATGTCATGTTATTGATTGTTTTGCAAAATCTCTCCAGTGATTTGGCTGGCAGGATATTAGTTGGGAACTCGGAGATAAAGTACAATGCTCTAAGTGTTTTCCTTCAGAAATTGAAGAGTAATTTTCTTTACATGGCCTAAAACAAAACTGTGATTTCTGGGGCTCACACTTCACATGTCAAAACTCAGCTTTTCTGTAATGTTCCTTCTGATTTATAGTTTTAAGAATGACTAAAAAAACCCACTTTTTTTTCCCCCAAGGAGACATACAAATATGTAGCTCACAATTTTTTCCATTTAATTTTTTAAAGTTTGCTTCATGTTGGTTTTGTTCTGTCCCAAAATAGATCATGATAACAATACAGTCAATACACCCACCCCTTTATATAAAAATTACTTCAATGCCTAATAAAAAATGTAATAATTGGGAAAGAGAAACTTATCAATTTGTAAAAAAATTGTCAAAAGCCGTGTAAGATACAAACCACACATGATGAAAGTTATTTATTAAAGAAAGCCTATTTCAAGCTTCCACAGAATTTCACTGAAAAAATGAAAGCAACTGGTGATGCCAGCGTAGGCAATGTAAACACAATTATGTGGATATTCACACTCACAGAGTGCTGAGAAAGTATGAACAAGCTCCCCAAGAAAGGCCAGAGATTTTGTGGAGACCTTCATATCTCACCCCACCAATAATTTATAAACAGGAGGGAAGAAAAAGACTCAAGCAAGTTATGTAACCCAGCCTAACACAGTCCCAGACATTACATACCATGACGGCTTTTATGAAGGATCCCATAGCAACCTGAATTATTTCTGAAATGTCTGTTACTAAAGTCTGTTATAAATAAGGTTAAATGTCAGGTTTTTTAAGTATCAGTATGCTCTCGTGAGTCATTCTTACTCATCCAAGCAACCTGTTTTTAGTGTAAAGGGATGGTAGACAGATGCACTGCAATTATATCGCTTTTGATTTTTTTTTAAATAAAATTACTACCTTGTTTACTGTGTGCCTACTTGTTAGGTGAGAAGGAATATGTCCTAAAATGTTATAAATTAAAGCAGGAATATGAAGTTCAATTGCAGTATTACATAGCCTTACAAACAATTATGGAGATCTGTCCAATTAAAAAATACCCAGGGATTTTTCATCAGACCTACAGAGAAACATTCTCTTTCAATACAACAGAGCTTGTAAAATAATAAATGTGGTACTTGTGATATTGGAAAATGGAGAAATAAGGAAGACTTAAAGTGCAAATGGAAAAATATGCCAAGTATGTCAGGAAAGAATAAGATACATTTACTTTTTGCCAAGCCTTTGACCTCTCCCGTAAGAGCATTCACAGGTCTGCATTGCTGTGTATGATTTTGAATCATATATACAGAAAAAGGAATCAAGCAATAACTAACTAACTAACTAACTAACTAACTAACTAACTAACTAACTATCTAGAAACCCTACAAAAATACTATCTAAATGAACTTCTTCCAGAACTCAATGTCCTGAATTTGGGATAAGAAAAATAATCTGTTTCAAATACATTAAGTTTGTAAGAGCATTGGCATAAATGGAAGAAACTGAACAGGAACAGCTGTGACGCTTCAGAGAAAACGCCATAACCCATTAATGGGTAAAAAACACAGGCTCAATCCTACAGCACTTCGGGACACAAAATGTGGACCAGAATCAGGAAAGTGTCTGGGAACAGAACTAGGCTTCCAAAGACCTGCAAGAGCAATTTAATCACTTGTCCAAACCCAACAGCCCATGGTGGCTCTGAGACATGCAGAGCAATAACTTCACACAAACAGCTGTACAAAACAGCTATACCAAACATTAGTGAAGAGGGTCCCACACAGCCACAATCTGCCCCGGAAGATAACTTTGTTCAAGCTACAGTTCCCTCTGCCACTCCAGAGTCTATCTATCTCTTTGAAGATTTACATGCTGTCTTTTTCTTTGTAAAGTGCCTCTCAGAGAACCAATCGGAAAGACAACAAGTGAATCTAATCTTTCCTACATTATGACATGGGATGACTCAAAAATGACAAAGGGGTTTTACAGCCCACAAGGTCTCACTCCAAGAAAAGACACATCTGCTTTCAGACTTTTAGCTTCACAGTCAAGCCTTTACTTTTTTCTATTTTACATATGCTTATATATAAATACATATGCTATCGTGTGCATATTTCTGTGTTTGGTACATACACAGAAGCACAGAAACATATTGGCTTCTTCTCCTTTCCTCATTCAAAAAAATGCTGATATAATAGCTTATAAAGAAGCCTCTTACCATAAATCTGGTTTTAGTGCTTTCATTTAAATTGGTATCTAGAAAGAAATATCCATACACATATACGCATATATACACACATACATGTGCATACACACGTATGCATATGCTTAGATAAAGGAGAGGTAACATTCTCATCCTTGTGACTCTCTGTTTAAGGGGAAATTCGACCTGGGAGCAAGGGTCAGCGTACCCATTCTGCTTACAAAATATTAATATCTGTTTTGATTTTTGATGACTTACATGAGTCTTAGATGATCACATTTTTGCTTTTCTTATATATATCGTAATTAACAGGTAAAGTGAAAATCCTGTAAATTATTGTGACACTGCATGTGTAGAAGACCTAGTTTTCACAATGGATATCTTTGGCCATTCACATCCTCCCAGTTTTGTTCTCAAGGTACACAGGATGTGCAATGATGCCTGGTTTCAAAGGTATTTTTTCGGACTAATGCTTGCTCTTTTAAAACCAGCAGGAGTTTCACCTTTAACAATGTAACATGCTTTGAATTTATATTTGACATTAAAAAGAACATGAAAAGTGCAACTATTTTTGCACCACACTGAGCACATAATATAATAAAGTGGACTGTTTCGAGTCATACAAATAAAAAATCACTCTTTTGCTCTTCAGCTGATGTCTTGCCTGCCAATATTTAGGGAAATGCTTTAATTTTCTACAATAAAAATCACCAAAACTCAAATAAATGTTCTGGTATCATTCCAAAACTAAGCCATGAATAGAATGTCTGTGCACCTTTTTTCTACTCTGGCATATTGCATAAGCACTGTAAATGCAAATATTGCAGCTGTATATAGCATTTGTACATGTTAATATTCACAGTTAGAGTTAGTCAAATTTTGTTATTTATTGTATTCTAGTTTGTCTAAATTATAAGTACAGCATCAGATTGGTAAGAGCGGAAAATGAAGAAGAATATAAGTAACATGAACTAGCAATTAATGTCTGTCAAGGCTAACCTACTGAACTGTGATATTATTGCAACTGTTGACTTTATAGTCTATTTTGCTGTTAACACTTGAATTATCTCATCCCTTTTGGAAATATTGAGATTTGCAGGCTGGAATTCTCTATCCAAACAACCTGTCCTTTGCAGACAACAAAGTGAAACTCTTCACTGGCACTTCCAAATGCACAGGTAGCCTTGGAATTAAAGGGGATCATCGTAAAGCAGTGAGAATATTGTCAGTCTCTCTCTCTGTTCGGTTGGTTCCACTCCTCAGGGCAACAGAAGTCTCAGTAGACTGATCTAACTTATTCATATTTCTGAAGAGTTTTCATGCAGTAAGCATAAGTTCTGGGGTAAGCAAGGAATGCTATGTGTTAAATATTTCAGTACAAACTTTATAAAAGCATGGGCAAAGTAAACTCAGGCTGCTGAAAAGATGTCCAGATTTCCTCCTGGAAAAAGTGAGGGTATAGGAAGATGATTTTTTTGCAACATTTTTCTTTTCAGTCCTATAATGTACAGCAACTGAAACTTCTCATCAACTTCTCATCAAATGCATCTAAAAGCTGCATTTCAGTTACCTGTGTAATCCCCTTTTTTGTTTTTTTTGTGTAAAGTATAAACTTCAAAGTGCAAACTGCACCTGGGAAGAAGGCATAAAAGGTCAGGAATCCTGTAGCATAATTGAAGGAAATCATACAACAATTACAGTGTATGGCAATCTGAAAATTAGCCAACAGATCAAAGCTTTGGACAACAAGAAACAAATGACCAAACTCAAATGAAAAGTAAGCAAAAAAAATCCTTCTAAAATTGCTGTAAGTGGTGGAACTAATGCAGTGTTAACTTGTATTTAGCCTCTTCCAAATCAACACCTTCAGCTATTTCTTCTTAAATATCAGCTTCCCCTCAAAATATTTGCAATATACTCTCAGGCTTGTTAAATCCCTCTCTTTCTGCTCCCTTTTTTGCCTCACATGCCAGAGGAAAAGGAAGCCGGATGTGGATTGCAATGAGAGTGGACAAGGGCATACATGCCAACCACCTAGCCTATCAGGTGTCTGTATCTAGAAGGGTAGCTGAGCTCTCTGTTACCTGTACAGATACAGATTGCCACAAAATTCATAAGAACTACAGATCTTAATGCATTCTTCAGTCAAATTTGGTTGAAATTCATGAATTAATACAATAAGCATTTGCTCAGGAAACAATGACAGATATAAAATGAGATGGAGCACAGCATAGAATCCTTAGAAAGAATGAGAAAAAGGAAGATATCCTGGGGTGTTATTCAGAGGAGTGGTATATAGCAGACTTGGAAGCTAATTATTCTAATATTCATTACAGATTTAGTGCTGTATCCTTTCTTGGATCTGACTTTGAAAGAGAGATTAATTGCACTGCACTCCAAAAATACAAATGCTAACAGACTGGAAAAACAAGCCCTATAGAATAAAAAGTGAGATGAGTGGATATGTTTAACTTGGATATAAAAGTACAGAGATGGGAGATTATGTAAAGAAGTATTTAATGAAGTGATCAGTTGCTCTTCATGACGGGAAAGAAGGGTTTGACTTCATTAGAAGCAGAAAAATCTGTATGAAATCAGTCAAAAAAGTTTCCAAAGCAGTGTGTGATCAGCTGCCATGGAGGCTTTTAACAGGATTTTACAGAAGCATAATCTCTTGTGGAGGCTTTCAGCTTTATGTTTCTGTCACCGCATCTTGAACCTTTTTTGGGTGAGATTCTGGGGACACAGTAAGGACCACTACAGTTACAGCAGCACAGCTTGGGCTCCATTTGTATAATTTGCTAGATTTCTAAAAATGTTCTCCACTAATAAATCAGTGAAAAATCCAGTCAAGAAAATGTGAATCTTGATGTAGGCTTCAGTTAATTTTGGCTCAAGATCTTGAATGCATGGAAAGAGCATGCTTGTGTATTTTAACATTAAATAGAGGGACAATCTTCTTGTTCGTGGTCTCAGTTTTATCAAGCCAGTGAAAAAAATTCAAAGAAAATAAAAAAAATTAATATTTCTAAAGTTTTTCCATTCTGAATATTTCAGTCTAAACATTAAAACAATGAAAATTAATCTATATGTATGTATGTATGTATGTATGTATGTCATAATTTCCCAATAAATATTAATAGTGAGTTTTGTTTAGTGGTTATTCCCCTCTTCAACCTCTTCCCAAATACTTTTTAAGAAAACTAGTTAATGACTATGGAGGCATGTCTTCATTTATGGAGAAGTGATTTTAACCACTTAGTCATTCTCTATAGGGCAAATTGGCCTCAAACAAGTTTTTTAGGTTTTGTTTTTTTTCCTGGGACATAGTAAAATTTCAGTCCTGTAAATCTGATCACATATGGACAATCCTTAGTTACCAAAACATTTACTAGTTTCAAGTGAGACTTTTGTATGAGTAAAATCTCATGAGCAAATAAATTCGAAGTTCAGGACCTAGAACCACATTCCAAATATAAGAGTTGAAAGGCAGATCCTTTCTTGATTGTTACACTGCAAAGGGGGTTTGCATATGAGATGCTATATATGATTTTAAAATGGAGAAACTGGAATGCAGCTGACATTATTTTAAAAAATTGGATTGCAATAAAATAAGGTTAAATTAACTTATAAATATGTATTTCATTCATGTTAATTCATCCACTCATTGTTATACATAAATGTGTATGAAATTTGGGGGTTGGGTTTTGGAAAAAGGAGAAGACCAGAATTGTGCCCCCTTTTACATATACACTTCATATATTTAATTAACAAATCCATTTTTTGTCCTTAATATGTTAAGTCTGACAATAGCTATTTTATGACTACAGTCCTGGAAACCAAGGTACTAATTGAACAATCATTCCAAACTATGAAACAACAAAGGAATAAATGGACATCTCTCATATTAGTGTTCAGCATAAATTGTATTTAACATGGCAATTGGAAGGTGGATCAAAGAATCAACCAAAATGCATAATACCCTAGTTGTATAGTGAAGTCTGTCCACATTATTCTCTTTAATCTGTTTATTCTCTTTTATCTGTTTAATTTTCCAGGAGGAAACTTCTCTAAATCCAGTGCTTTGAAAATCTAAATAGTGGTACATCAGCCACATTGTTTGGCACCTCTCAAGTTGTTCTGATTGGTAAGGCAACATAGCCATCCTTATAAGAGGATTCTGGGGACTCAGAGCCCTTACCATATGCATTTCTCTAATTATACATGAGTAGTTCAATAGAAGCAAACACAGTAACTCCCATGCAAAATGTGTGGATGGATCTGAGGCCAAGAATTACATTTATAAGAGAGGAAAGAGAAGAAATTCCACAATAATAGCTGGAGCACTGTCAGAGGAAGGGTAGAGGTGCCAAGGCAGCAGCAGCAGCTTCCTGAACCTCAGCCCTGAGCTGCACCTTTTAAAGTTATCATGTTTGGTTTCAAGTTCATTACTCACAAGGTCAAAGGATGAAGAAGAACCCCTCTAAGATGACAATGCAAAATTTGCCCCATCACAGCAAGCCAACATTATGTTTGTGACCTCAAAAACTGATGCATTATTTGCAAGTTGAAAATATCTCAAAATCAGCAAATGTATCTCTCTGCTAAAAATTTCAGCGGCAAAAGCCATTCAATTGACTCAAAGTAAAAAGTATTTCAAGTGAATCACTCATCCAGGCAAGCCCAGACACGGTTAGGTATCAGTTTGCCATCATAATGGCTATGTCTCTTTAGGAACTTCTGTGTCAACAGAACCAACACAGATCATGCTGGGCCCAGACTGCTTCTCTTTCCTGGTAAATGAATGGTGAAATTCCCACAGATAGCAACAGACATTCCACCTTTAAGATCTGTGCATCTCTGCCATTTGTGTGAAGGTCAGAGCTGAGTCTTCTGTAGACAACAAATAGCTACATGCATCTTGATATTTCTCTGCATTTTGTCCAGCTAGAGAGACTTTAATGGACTGTCTGGGGAACACAGGGTAAAAGAAAAGGCAAAAATGGGGCCTCCTTCCCCTGATGCAGTTTATGCACCAGCTGACCAATCCTTCCTAACCACCCCTCTACACCCATGGTCAAGTTACTCAATGGAAGTTTTGCCCAATGCTCAACATCTGATTTCTGCCATTTCAAGCAGATAATTCCTGAAAGGTATTGGAAAAAAGCACTGATTAGTGTAAGAATTGGAGGTGAGAGTTCTGTCACCATCAGAGTGCCGATGACCTCTCTCATCTACAATAAGCCAAAACTGACAGATAGCTTGAGCTGGAGCTCCTTCAGTTAAGCAACACCAATTACGATTTATGGGAATATATCAGATGACCAGTTGTTAGCTAAAGCTAAAATTAGAACTCTCCCCAGTTCTCCAATAAGTCAGGATCTTCCACTAAATTCAGCCATAGGTTCCCTTAAAATGGAAATCAGCTGATGATAAGGTGGTTTCAGGAGCACTAGTAGAAAAACTTAACAAATAACTAAGGTGTTGAAAGCACCCTTAAGTGAACGGAAGAGGAGGAATTCTTTCTGCTTACATGTTTTTCTGTAGTTCCCACTATGGAATTTCTAACACCATATTCAATCTAGAAAGCCAGGTATCCTCCAGCTTCAGGATTGTCATAATACTTTAACCAGAACTCAGAGATTTACCTTCTAGCTCTGTTAAATGACAGAGAGGAGTTGTCCTCACTGAAGGCAAGTGTATCTGGTGGGAGAATGCTTTGCAAATCTTCTATAAACTATATAGCACGAGTTATAAAACTTACCCATAAATATTTCAGAGACCATCAGGTGGAATACAAAAGCCAAGTGTTGCTTACAAATAATCATTAAAAGTCTTGCAGCTTGGAACATCTCTGTTATTTTATTGACCCAACTACCCTGCATTTATTTTCAGCACAAAACACTGCTTTGTACTCCTAAAAATTACCATAGATTTGTTTGGGTGCCAAACCCTTCCCATTTTCCATCCCACAGACAGTTGAAGCAGATAGATGTAGCAATGGCAAAATGCTTCCTTGCCTCTGTGAAATTATGTGGATAATGGGATTGTTTTCCATTAAGCTCTTTGCAACATTCATTGCAGAAACTGCTGCCCAAAATCAACAGAAAGAACTCAAACTCTCATCCAATGTAATCAGTGAATGACCTATATTTTAATACTTATCAATATTTAATTTCAGTCAGAAAATAGAAGTAAAAGGCATGTTGAGATTTAAAATTAATGAATAAGGAATATTTAGTACAAAATATCCTCTATGCGACGGAAGTAGACTTTTATAATGAAATAGCAATTTCATACCACAGGTGTCAACAAAGCCAAGCCCAGTTTCAGTTGCCACCAAGATATCAGCAGGACTCCTTTGCTACGATCAATGATGTTTCATCTTAGGCTTCAGTGATTAGCCAATATGCTGACTTACGCAGTTATTTCAATCAGGAAGATGAAAAAATATATACAAAGGGATTTTTTCCCTGGAATTTAACAGAAAGAGAACAACAGCATTAAGTCAGTCAACAGTGTGCTCAGAGGTCTCTGCATTTGAGAAGACCCTGACAATTCCCTTCTCCCTGTGTTATTGCAATCAGTTAATTTCTTGACACCACAGAGTTTAGCCTTGCTGTAACTTCCCAACCACTACTATTCAAGATGGCATTTAATGACCCCTTCCACGAAGCCTTTTGGCAGACAGGATGCCAAACATAGCTACAGGGCCATATCAAGTCTACAGCTGTCTCTAGTTCACCATCTGATAGATCCTCCAGTGTAACAATTCCATGCCTACAACTGCCTTTTCTTCCACTGAACCTGGCAAAACATCACTAGGACTAACACTAGAAGTGCAGGCATTCATAACAGGTTCAGACAACTACCTTTTATAGACAGGAATGAAAAGAAAAACAATCAAGAGGTATGATATAATTACAGGGTAATAAAACTATAAACATTGTTAATACGTTAATTTAACATTAGGATTTCACATCTATGTGTACAAGTCCACAGATGTCCAATTGTTACCATTTTAGGTTAGAGAAAGTAATTTTTTTGACTGATACCTATCAATAGACATGTATTTTTTTCAGCAGTGACAGAGGAGAAAAGCTATCAGAAATATTACCAAGGGAAGCTTGTCTGAGTTACACAGTAAACAACAACGATAAAGTAAAACCTTCCATTGTGTCATAAAGATTTAATTTATCTGGTTATGAAAAACACCCTACTGGAGGAAAATTGTTTATATAAAAAGTAGGAAGGGCAAAATGTGACTGCTACCATGAGATGTGTCCCTGACATCCAACTGTCTGATTCCTTTATGAACATTTGTGCTGAAATTCTGAAACCCTTGAAAAACATTCTTTCAGATGAGACCCATAAAAAGCACCATTCTCACAATTATCCTGGCTAAAACTTTGGCATTCTCAAAGCAAATCTCCATGGGCAGCAGGGGGAAGATCACTCTTGCTTTAATTTTTAAAGGAGTAAGGAAGTCAGCTAATAACAGTGTGAAGAGATGATGCTTGCAGAAAGGGACAGTGTGACACAGAAGACCTGTAAAGTGTTGGGTGGGAGGGAACAGAGGTAAAGGGACAGAAAAGGGGAGAGATGCTGAATTTGTTCCGGGGAAGGACTCTTAAACACAAGAGGAGAACTGCAGAAGTCAGGGATATCTATGTAATTTGGAGACGTGTCAGCTAATAATTCACCAAATTCAGAGCAGGACCAAACTTTACAGCCAATAGAAAACTCACAGAGGCTTGCCAGTTGCTGGCTTGAATAAAGTGGAAAACATAAGCCTCTGAGAATACCAGACATTTTTATATCCAGAACAAGACTGTGAAACTTTTTTTGATTTGTCTAGTTTAAGCTCCCTCTTCAAGGAAGAAGCTCTGAGACTCCTCAGGAACTGGACACACAATTGTTCTTAATTTACTTTATTTTGTACTTGAAAAATACAAGGAAAAAATGCTTTGAATGAAGGAAGAAAAGCACTAATGTTTAAATGGCTGATCCTGTGTGTTGAAGAGAGCTTTGTGTCTTTTTCTTGTTACAACAGATGGAAAGCTGACATAAAGCACTCCACCCCTAATTTAAAGTGAGAGTTTCTGGATACGAAAACCACCAGACCAAAAGCTATTTATGCTGCCTACAGAAGACTGAGACGTTCTAATTATTCTCTATTTCACTTATCAACAACAATAATTGTGATTAACTCATGGTTCAGCTGAAGTCTGAAAAGTGTTTTGCAGTTTAAAAAAAACCAAACCAACACCAAAAATCCAAACCCCAATCAACAAACATCCTGCAAAGTGATATTAAAAAAAAAATTGATACCTGCACATACTGTCAGAATCCTATATAAGCTTGTTAGGAATAATCTTGAATGTCTGACAGGTAGGAGAGAAACCTGAGTGACTGCAACAAGGTAAAAACAAGTAAGATATAAAGATAGCCATTACAGAAACAAGGTCTAGATATTACCCTGTGAGGTTTAGGGATTTTTGTCCTGTGGGATGGAATAAATGTATCCTGCTGTGAATTTCACTGTATTCTCCAGAGTTTATAGGTAGCTTTTCTGCATAACTGTGTGTATAAGTTTAGTAGAAGCACTATATTCTTCGAATTATCAAATTACCCTTTTCATATTATCACTTTGAAAGCTCATTACTGAAGAATAAATAATCAGGGTGTCTGATCAGAGGACACGTTACACAACCCTTCAATGCAGGCAGAGATCTTTTCAAAAGCCATTTTACCCCCGATTTCCTTTGGAGACAACACAGTGCTTACTTACTTCTCTAACAACAACAAAATGTCAGCTTTGAACAACTTTTGAAAAGAATACTTAAAACTGGGAAAAAAGTGGAAACAAGCAAAAACTGAAGTTTTTTACATGCTTGCTATTAAATTTTATCTTGTCAGCTCTTTCAAGGGTTACTATGCAAACGATAACAGTGCCCTTTGCTAAAATGAATTCTCTGAAAAAATATTGCCACAGTTACCTATAAGGATTGTTACAATTTTTAATCACACCACCTTAAAAGGAAAAGCAAACCAATTAAAAATTTATATAGAGAACTCAAGTCAATAATATATTCTTATAAAAATTTCTCAGTGTGTAAATAACAGATATATAAATGTATAAATATATAAAAGTAGGTCTCAGCCTTACCTACAGTGAAAAATCTTGCAGTCATGTAAGAATGAAGAGAGATGAAGCCCTTACTCATAAAGGGAATCAGATCACAAGAGGGAAGAGGGTGAAATCAGGAAGCTAGTTCCTACTTGAAAAACCACAGCTGTGAGGAAGGCTCTAAGTTTATCTATGAATCAGCCAAACATCTGATCTCTGGTGGTAATTAAGTGCTGGAAAATAAATTCATCTGGAATCTTTTCGTGGAATATGCAGTAGGAATAAAGTAGAAGCCACATAAAATAACAAAGGTCTGGAACTTTTGGTAGATAACTTCTGTAAATGATCTAATAATTCCTTGGTAAAAATTAGAGACTGTTGAACACAAAGGAAAGAAAGTTAAAATTTTAGCAGAAACAGTACTTTTTATCTCCGTAAGTAAAGGGAAAAAAATGCAGAATTACTGAAACAGTAGTATTATATTTTTAAAAATGAAAGTGCACCAATTGAAAATGTTTATGTGCTTTTTTACCATAGACTCAGTGAGCAGCTGAAGTGCAGGCTTTCTACAACACACAGATAACACATATGTTTCTTCACAAACTCACAAGTAATACAAAATAAAAATCAAAGTTGAGGCACTTCCAATTTTCACAAATGCAACAAAAAAGGTAAGTCCAGGCAAATTCAGTTGTCTTGCTGTCCAAGTGCTCTGTAAATAAAGTCTGATTGATGATTACTGTGACACTTCTATGCAAAAGAAGTAGGAAATAGACATGTACTTGCCCCATTTTGTATACAATAATATGTATTTATGTATTATAGCTTTATCTTCTGTAGTGTATCTAAAATTGCTTTAACTGATTTGAAATACGAAAATTACTTAGAGACCTTCAGCTTTTTTAACATCTTTCTGATACATATTACAAGCAGAGGTTAAAAATAATCACAGAAGGAAATAGTTTTTTGATTGCAAGTTATTTAATTCATTCAATGTAAATAGAAGAACCAGAGCTGCACCATTCCAATGGTGTATTTTCCTCTAAAATCAAAAGTATATTGAACTGGTCTGTTTTATAGGCCCACTTCAGGCTGTGTATGTTCAAATGTTACTCTCAGATTGGGAGGATGTTTTTGTCCTTTAAAAATATCAGATTCCCAGCTGTGAATTTGCAACTCTGTGACTTTGTAACATCCAATAATATCTTAAGATACCAAAACCAACTGATAATTGTAATCACCATGTTATTATTTTTCTTTTGGTCAGCAAGTCCCTCTAAGAAGCATTACAAAACCACAAATTTTAAACAGTACTTTAACAATTGTACAACAAGAAAATTTAAATCTATTCCTACCTGCTGAGAATGTGAATGAGACATTCTGCGGTTTGCTCTTCCAGTAATAGATTTCAAGGGAAAGGCAGTGCCAAAATTCTGAGCAGCTACATGTCCTTGTCACAGAAATGTATTATTAGAACAGAAAACAATCACAGAGAAACACAGCACAAACTGTAAGTTTCAAAAAAAACCTTTCAATAGATGACTCTAAGAAGGAAGAATACAAAAGGGACTGTGCAGTCAGTAAATGACACATGAGGAAAAATCAGAGTTTCAAGAGGAGGTTACGAAGCTTCTCCACAACTACATTGAAGAAGAGGGTGCCACAAAACTTTGCAGAGGGAAAAATAATTTCAACAGCACAGGCCAAAAGATAGTGCAAATGTTTCATTGATCAAAAAAAAGTGTGGATATTTAATGCAAGAAAGCAGATTTGATGGAAAGAAGCTAAAATCAGGTTTTGGGGCACTTTTCCCTTGTGTAGCATAGCTGGAGACTGGACCATGTTGATGGGCAGCTGAGACAGGCTCAGTTGGTGAGAGCAGGGTGTCAGTAAGACCAAGGTTGTGGGTTGAATCCTTATTAGATTAGGCCTATTAGACCCTCTCTTAAGATATGAAATGAAACCTCCCATCCACTGTCTCCAACTGCAGGACTTCAGTCTGAACATGCAGATGCCCAGGCTAAGCTGCATGCAAACTATACCATTTATTAAATAATATGTTCACCTTCACACACAGGTAGGGTCATCAGTCAGAGGAGGAGATCCCTAAGGGATGTGAGTGGAGAATAAAAATTCCCTGGTCCCCATGTGTGAAAGTAAGGCAGTCCATCAGAGCAGGGCTGCCAAACACAGACCTTTCCATTCAAACATACAGGGCAGGAGTTATTGATTATTGGGGGATATCTTTCTGTGTTTCAGTCTCACAGCACCACACAGCTTGAGAAGAGCATCACATGGTCCCTAATGCCTACTCTGAGCAGCCTGTCCATTCCTCAGATATCTCTCATGCATCCCCATATGGTGCTTTGCTAACTGTCACCAGTCTCCCTTCGCTAAGGAGGTTTATCCTAACCACACCAATTACAGCTAGACTGTGTTTTTAGTCATCATCAAAATGATTGTGTGTAGGTGGAATTTGAAAGGGCTCCTTTCTGTTTTGAACAAACTTCACTACTGTACACCGGTGCTTGGAGGTGCTCCTGGAACTGATGCCAAAGCCAGTGCACAGTGATGGGACACCTTAGATGCCCTTGGCAGAAGGGCTGGATTGTATTTATGCTTTATCAAAATATCCTTGCACCTCTTCTCCCCCTTCCCTTTTTTAATATATTCCATGGGCTATGATTCCATTCTACAATGTCTGCAATGTGAGAATCTACTGGGGTTTCCATGGGAGAATCAACGGGGCCTTCCACATAATCCAACAGAAGAGAGTAAACCACATTTTTCTGCTACTTTTTTAGAGCTAACTTACCAAATTGTAGTAACAGTCTCCTAATTTACATACCGTCATATCTATTTGCTTATAAAGATGCAAAATATCATTGGTGGCAGGAAGTCTGCATGTAGATCATTGTTTCACCTACTTATGAATTTTCTCTCTTATGGCCTTCAGTCCTTAGTACCATGATGATTTCCTTTTCTCCCTTAAATGTTTTTATTGATGAGATGACAAAAAATGCTGTCATTCCAGTGGCAGAGAAAACCCAATGTCTGTTCCATTTGTCCTCTTCTTTTAATTTTCCTTAAAATTGTCCAATATTTGCAATTGTGTTACCTGTGCCCATTTTTTTTTTGTTGCTAGTTGGCTGGGTTGTTTCTTTTTTTTGTTTTTGTTTTGTTTTGGTTTTGTTTTTGTTTTTTTCCTTTTTTCATAAAGGCCAGCCATGACTAAATGATGACAGGGAGGTGAGTCCAAATATTAATTTTATTCCTTCATCTGATTAGCAGCCATTCAGGGAAGAAGATAAGGAAGACATTTTGCACATGCTGGAATTTTCAGAAGAATATGTATGAAATGACTTTTGAAGATTTCTTACTTAGCTGAAGGGCAAATTGCCTCTCTGATAATCTGTTGTTTAAAAAGAAATACACAGGAGATATACAGTGATATACATGGACACAAACCTATTGTTGGGATAGATTCCACTCCAAAAGGCGTATGGCTCAACCCAAAGGACACCATGGCACATATCAGTCATTCTGGAGATTCTTCCACATACCTGGAGCCACATCTCACATAAAGAGACAAGACAGTGTGCAAAGGTGATGGTAGATGTTTCATAGCCTCAGGGATTCCTTCCGTCACTAAGAGCATGTAACCTATTCTTTCTGAGTTGTAAGTAGCAAAATCAGCCCTGTGTAGCTCCCCAGCTGTGAAGAAGCAGCACAAATCCTGATTTGGACTTGGTGAGTATCTTTGGCCTGTCTCCTCAGGCCACTCTCAGGGCCAGATCAGCTGTGTATGCAGGCAACAAACCTGCTAGTGCCGTCCCAAACCCAGGCAAGGACTGCTTTCCTTGAGTCTGTCTGCTATGTGACAGATGGATTTATGCTCTCTGGAGGCCATTAGGTGGCCTTAGATATGCTGCCCACAGGCTGACTTCAAAACCACTATGTGGAGTGGAAGATCTGAAAAACTTGCTTATTTCCAGGCATTTCTCAAACACCTGAGTGTAACATAACAGCAAAAAATCATCTTACTTACTTGCAGCTGAATCTCTTTTGCAGTAAATGTTTTGGATACTCCTTGTTTTCAGATAGGACAGTCATACAATTCTGTTTGTAAAAAGCCTAGCAAGCCAGAAATGGGCCTCTGGTGTCCCTTAAAACACTCTATCCACAACATCCATTAGCAAACAACATTCAGTAAATAGTGGGGCTTTCCATAAGATTACATCTGTTGTCCTAGGCCTTTTCTTTCATACTTTAGGCTCTCACATAACTTGTCCATTGTGTTACCAAAAATCTGGTAAATTAAAAGAAAAAAGACTCCTTAACACCAATGTAGCATTAAGAAGCAGGCATTCTATATTTGGCCAGATGCATGGTTGAATAGCTCCTCCCAAATCTATCCATACTGAGTACAGGCAAGATTCTATTTGTATGTATTCTACATACATATTCGTTGTTTGTCCCAGACTAAACATATATATGATAATCATTTCCCTGAAATCATTAACATATTTTCCCTTCCTTTTACACATGTGCTCTTCTGTCCTTGGAGTCACTCTGGTGGTCCCTAGTGGCTGGAGACCCCAATGTTCCAGTTGAGTCTGAGTTGGCAGGGCACTGGGGCTGGTGAACTTACAGTTCTCCCTCTTACACCATGGGTATTGTGCAGTTCTTAGGTCAGTGGTTTTGGAGAAAAAGGATTGTGTTAGCTCACCAGGTGTAGACAATTTATCAACTGGTAACAATTGCAAAATGGGACTGTTCTCTTCTTATGGCATCCTAGTACATCTTGGTAGCTAAATACTGCCAAGGGACACAAATGTTCTTGATGTGATTTGCTTTTCAGTGGCAGAGAGCTAACAAACTCATTCCCTTTTCACCGCTGATAGCCAACAGATAGGACTGTTATTGGCTGTCAACACGTAACATATTAACGGCTCCAGTGCAATTGTCGGTGTTCTTTGAAGACAGAAATTACATAAAAAGAAGAAACAACACCTTCTCAGCTGTGATTACTTGAAATAGGTAAATAGTTTTGTCTAAGATGGGAAAGTGACCATGAATACCAGTTTGAAATCTGAATCTAAAGAGCTGGATGAGCTCTTCAAGACTTCTTTTGTCCCAGGCCATCATTATTGACAAATCACAGACCCAATAACTACAAGATTTCCTGATGACTCATATCCATGAAAATCACTGGCATGCAACATCTAACAAGTAAATCCTCAAATGAGCCTAATTTGTCACCAAGGGAGGCTGAGAGTGCTGCAGAAGGGTGTTAAAGAGACAAGAATTTTACATGCATAGTGTGTGCACATGGGAAAGTACATTATATTTTACTAAAATCCTGCATAGGACATTGGAAAATCTATGGCTTTTCTTGATTTTGTGAGATAGACCAGCTGTGTGAGGAAAAACAGCTTTTGTGGGAAACTATAAACCTGTTAGAGTTCAGATAGGAAAATTAGTATCTTTAAAAAAGGGGGAGGCCCACAGAAATGGCCCAAGTATAACAACTGTAAGACTTACAAGGTGTTGTGGGATGAGATGACACGATGATAGCTCCAGGCTAGAGGTATCATAATATGAATACAATAGCTTGATGCCTATTGACTGCACAAAGGGAAATTTGGAATTCATGGTTATAAAGAGATGGTTTCAAAAACACACACATTACATGTAATTGTGAAAAGCATCAAGCTGGGAATTTTTCAAAATGCTTCTGTTTCAGAAAATGACAATTCATTGAAAACAAATATTTGCCAGGAAAATTATCTCTCTTCATGTAGTATTCACCCAGCTTTCCAGAACAGCTTTTTTTTTTCTTTGTTTGTTTGTTTGTTTAAAAGCTTGAAGCTAAGATTATTTTATTTAATTTAGAGAAAAGTCTATATTATAAATGAAACTTAACTGAATTTCATTAAACTTAAAAATCTTCTGTGTGCAAGTTGTCAAACCTAATGGAGAATTCCAGTGCTATGAAAACTTCTCTAATTATATAAATCATTATTACTTTTCAATGTCTACTTGTAAAAACCAATCCATATATTTATTTTTGGGAGGAATTAAGTGCTACTTTGTTCATTTGCAAGGTGTACTCCTGATCCTCTGATCAGGAAGTACAATGAAGTGAAGTAGGTTTGTCTATTAAAGGGCAAAGACACAAATACGACTTCTGTGTCATTGCAAGGTGAAAGTTAGAGATATTCTAAAAGAGAAGCCAAACATAAATCTTTTAATTTCACTAGTACACATCCATCCTAACTCAGAACCAACATGCTGTTTAGACATCTGTCTAGAAAAACAGAAATGAAGTTTAAATAAAAATCTAAATCAGATAAAGTGGAGCCTGAAATGGCTCAATGCAAGCAATTGGGGTTTGGTAAATAAATAAAAATATAGAGTACAGTATTTTTTAAGTAGATGGAGGGAGGAGGAGGAGAAAAATCTTGTCTGCAAGGAGTATTACCTGAGTCATCATACAATTAACGTCTGTGGGCTAATCTTGGGTCTGTTCCACCAGCTCCAGTGGTATTACAGATTTCAAATCCTACCTCAGCTACCCATCAAATGATGCCTTTGGCATAAGGAAATTTTTAAACACTCTCTCCTGAGCTTTTGTGTAAGGTGCAGGGCCAGTGAAAGTGAATGTGTTTTGAGACACTCACAGCATCTAACTAGTATCACATCTGGGGTTGTCCCTTTGGGACAAAGGCAGTGGATGTTAAATTCACTATCTCATGGCTAGTTTAAATTTTGCTGGCAATTATTTTCAGGTAGCATCAAAATATAGTACATAAATATTATGAACCAGAGACTAACCACAGAAGAAAGCAAGCCTCACTTTATGCCTGCAGGTAACTAAAGCAAAACTAATAAACTGATTTTTTTAAAGCAAGTCTCTTCTTTAGATTGCAAGGTGATATACAAAAGGAGCTGAGTTTCAAGTGAATCCACTTAAATCATGCTGTAAGCCAACACTTGAGCAAGGAATGTGAAAGGAGGAGACAGGAATCAAAAAGGATGATGTTGATTCAACAGAATCTTTTCTTAAAGATAAGTAATGCTATGCAAAGGGCCTTGTTTCTGTAAAAATTTGCAGCAGCATGAATGAGTCACAAAAGGGAAGGAAACAAGGAAGGCAGTTCTGCCTTGCCACCTTGAGGACTTTCTTGCAAACCCAGATTTGCATCGTATCAAGAACCTTGAGTAGTGTGCCAGAATCTATACAATAGCACACAGTATTGTCAAGGTACCACAGAAAGCTTTAGTCCATAGCCCATAATTTGAGATCCCTAGTAAGCCAGAAATCTCACTGATGCCCAAACTTTGCATAGAGAAAGATGTTCCTTTGCCCTTCCTGACCCTACCCACAGTGCAAAAATTCCCAAAGCCACACTGTCAGCAAGTAACAAACTGTGCCTTTTAGAAGGAAACAACGCAGCTTGCTCCTAGTATTGAAATGTTTACTCAAATAATAATTGGGAAAGGTTATCTGGAGGGAAACAAAAAAGAAAATAATTTCTGTAATGAAGGATGTATTTCAGTTTGCAGCTTTTTCTGGTAGTATAACACTTAAGAGCCTCCAACTTAACAAGAATGACCAATATTGGTCAGTTCTGGCCATTTCTCACCAGACAGCCTCATTAATTAGTAATTTTAAAATATTAGTAACAACATAAACTGTTTGACATATATCAACACTCTGAAACATGTTTTATCAACTGCTCAATTTATCCTGAATATCTGCTGTAGGAAATCCTTCCGCGATCGGCAGGGAGAAGGAATTCTGCTGACCAGAGATATTCTAGAATACGTGGTTTTATTGCAAGGGTCGTGGGTAAAGAGGGTCTTGCCTTCAGCCACCAGCCTCGGCTGAAGGGAAGTCCCAGACAGAACGAGGGAAAGAGCAAGGAGGTAATAGTTATGAGAGAAGGGAAGTGGGGGAGCAAGGCAGCAACGGTCAGAGAGCAGAGAACAGGGAGAGCAGGTAAGAGCCAGTAAGAGAGTGGAGCATAGGGAGGAGGTAAGAGAGCAGAAGTAAGAGCAGAGGCAAGAGAGAGAGATCCTTGTTACAATGCATTATATCTTCTTTTGTGATGAATATTCTAATTTACAGTGACCAACCAATACAAGACACAAAATCCTATAGAATCTACATATAGCCTATAAGAACTACTACATTACCATACTATGTTATATTTTAAACTCTAAAAACTACTCTTTAGACTTTTCTGTTTTGCTACATCGACCTTTGGATCCCTTAGCCAGCAGAAAGGTATTGTTTAATCAAGAGGGATTCCTCTTCAGCTGGCTAGGCTATTGTTTTCAGGTTATATAGTAACTAAGACTCAGTATCCTACAGCTCAAAGTAAGCTTCTACTTCTATTTCGATTATAGGTTTCATATTTTCAGAATCTTTTGCTAAACAATCATATTTATAAGGTTTCCCTGATTCATCTTCCCCAACAATCTGCACCAGTTACCTTAGAGAAGGAAATACAAAAAGCTTTAACATAATGGAGGGCTAAATACATGTACAGGAGTATATATAATATTTTTATGTATATATTCACACATGCACAGACACATACCCAAAAATATTTCAGTGGAGTGTACTGAGTTTTTAAGAGAACTTGGCAATACTGAAAGTTTCTTACAAACAAACCTGAAAAATGGTTGTCAAATAATGCAAACCGAGGCAAAGAACAACATATACAATATTAAATACTTTGAGCTTACTGAGTTGCTTGCTTGGACTTGCAGAAGAAACCTGAAAACTGAGATGCAGTCAGTATGAAAAAGCACTTAAGAGTTTTGTCTCCTACTAATGCATATTTTATCATTTATGTTAAGTATGACTTTTAATGATGGGTAATCTTCAAAGATGTATAGAAAAGTCTCTGAGAGAGATTGAACATGAGGAATAGATTGGGTACAGTCACAAAACAAGGGGTGGGGTGAGGAAACAATTTTGGCTCTGTGGGACAAACACTCAACCTGAGGGGTCTAAACATGGCAGTGAGTCAGACACATGGCAGATTTTCTCCGAGGGGAAAGGGAGGGGAACATCAAGGACTGGTGCAGGGAGCAGTCTGAAAATAAGAGTTTGTCTGACATGGAGAAGAAGAAAGATTTAGGAGATGTGTGAGTGGAAGAGCAGGGAAGCAATGACACTGTTGAAATGACTGAAAATTCAGATTTTGTGATCTACAAGTCTAAGTAATCCCCTAGAGGTTTGTATCCTGTTGGCTGTAGGTTATGTATTAGGTAACACCTCTTTCAAGGTTTCAGGTAGGAGCCCAAAGACAACTTGAAAAAAATGAGTTTCCAAAAAATCAACATGTAAAACATACTCAGGAAAAAAGTAGAAATTTTCCTGGTCTTCATTGGTACAATGCGTCCTCAGGCTTGACCACTACTTCCTTAAAAGAAAGGAAGAGAAAAATGCCATTACAAGTCATTACACAAAGTCCTGATGCTTTTTAACCTTATATTCTCCATTAGTGGTACAACTGCTGTCCTTGCCCAGTTTCCAACAAACAGACAAGAACAAACTGAAGAGGTAGTAATGACCTTAATCAAAAGGAAAGGTCACTATTTACATCCATCTATTACTTGTTTAAAGAGCAGAACAGTACTGGACTTTATTAAAGGACAGGCTGCAAGTGGCTGTATGTCAAAAGACAAGAAGCTACAAAGCAAACTTTGTCTGAACATGTATCAGTCTTCTGAAGATATCACGGTGTGTGATGATTGTAGCATGGCCCTGCTGCATGAGCTGGTGAAGTTGCACTCAAAGAGAAGGACAGAGAAAGGAATAGGATCCCCTTTGTCTCCTTTGCTGTTAGAAAAGCTTCTTTTAGCCTGAAACTGTGGGAGTTCTTGTTAGTTATCACCTCCTGCTTCTCCTGCTAAGTCTATGAATACTAAGGCAGATGGATGTGAACCAGAAACAGTAGACAAGTTCCCTTCTCACGCTTTGGAATGACAACGTGAGATAAGTCCATCTCACTTTATGGAACCTAATTCAGAGCTGAATTTTATTGAAGACTTAAGTTTGACTATTCCTCATCTGCTAAAATGAGGTATATGATGGCTTTCAGTTCAACTGACAATTGTATTCAAGCCCTATTAGTTGATCATTTGAGGAAAAAGAGCATCAAATAGGTCACTTGATGATTAGTTCTTCCTAGCTTTAAAAGTTCTTGCCATTTTCAATATCATAAAAACTTCTCATCCTACTATCTCCAGGAAATTTGGGATTCAGAGTGAGATAAATAAACCATCACTGCTGTGATGTATCTTACTTAGTATAATCAAGAACCCACTCCTGCAAGTTCCTTAGCAGAGGAGCCTTGGGGTTTTTCCATGAGAAGGCAAAAACATCCATAGGGCTTTCCCATAAAAAACAATGGACAACCATCATGTCCCTGCTTTTAACTGCCACCCACCTCTCTGTGGATTCCTGAGGGTTCCAAAATTAATTACTGTTGATCGGGAGGAGTCTGGGCAACCTCTGAAACTGAGTCCTTTGAAGAGTTACATTCCAAGGAGCAGAAAATAGTATGGCTGTGCAAGAGTCTGGGTCATCATATGAATACAAAGCATTTAGAGGTAACCACATTATGTTAAACACAGCCCTGCAAAAAAGGAAGACTGCATTTAGCTTCTTGCAGAGCAAGCACAGCTCTTAAGGCTCCTTTGTACTCTCATTTATCTCATGGAAATGTATTAATCCTCTTATGACTAAAACAAAATTGCTAAAGAGGACTAGGAAATTGAAGTCAAAGGACAGATCCATAGCTTTCCTTCAACAGATTAGGTAGCATTTGGAAATAGGAATCTCTATTATGATAAGGAATGCTACTAGTACACCTACTTGGCAAGAACACACACCAGAATAGTATTGAAAATTTCTCTGTATCGTCACAAAAACTAGCTTTGTACAACAACAACAAATTCTGACAGGGTTCAGTGGAAGGGACCACTTCAAAACAATTGAATTTAAGCACTCTTTCGATTTTGCATTGATTTATGAGTTATTGTGTTTTCTTGGGAAAAAAAAAATTAAGAAAAGCAAATATTAAATTCCAGAACTGAAATACTAACTATGAGTAAAATACAAGCCGGAGCAGGGTACAGCATTTCATTTATGCAATATTTACCCCTGCACATACTCCTCCAACAAGTGAGGTAACAAAAGCAAGCCTGCTCTACACAAGGATAAGCTTCAAAGGAAATGTTGAATTCTGTATTCCACATAAATATTGTTACCTTAAGGTCTATCTCTCCGCCTTCTTTTGCATTTTACACAGTAACAGTCTACCATTTAAGTCAGCAAGACGAAAGAACATCACAACAAGACAGTGCCTATTCCACTTGCAGGTTGTTTATATTAAAAAACAAAATTGTTGCCTATAATTTAGTAAAGTACATGAATGTTCTGCAAACCAAATGAGCAAATCCTCAGTAAGAGATAATAGTCTGCATAACACAAGAAGTTTGCTCTAAGTGCTGCAATGACTAGCTTCTATTTCTTAAGTCTTAGCATAGCCTGGCATGAACACCAACTATTCTCAAGCAATAGATGCCTGCTTTTAATCGAAGAGAACAGTCATAAGACTACTTTATTGTCATCAAGTTATTAATCATATTAGGCATGAATATAAAGCACTATACAAGTCCCAAGTAAACCCCTAACCTACATGCATTTCTTTTTGGAAAGAGTACTGCATAACACACAGATAAAAGCATGTATAAGTTTAAACATAAAGGAGATATTATTAATGTTGTTTCACAACTTTCGTTTCAATGAGATTCATTATATTCTTGAAGGGAAGGGTAGACATCTATGTGTGTTCTCTCTGTGATGACTCAGTAATTTTTCACTTCAGAAAGTAATTCTTAAATAAGGGTTCCCCATGTTGGTGAGGGACTTGGCATTCAGTGAGGTCATAATTTCTTACATGTGCTCCAAAGTCAGAGCACAAATACAAAGGTCAATACTGGATTTCACCTTATAAGTGTATTTGTACCTCACAAGAATTCTATTCACAATTTTCATCAACTTTGGCTTTTTATATGTATTTCACATACATTCTAGAAATTTTTCCTTTTTATTTTTTAAAAATTGTTTAAAATGGTTTTAAAAATTTTTCTTGCATTATTCTTTTTTTCTTTGAGGCAGAAAATAAAAAAGAATAGATCATCATTTTCTTTATCTGTGATCCTTGAACTAGGATAATCGGTTGAGACTTTATATAAAACTGACAGCTAATAAACACAAATTTTACAGTGCCTAGGACAAGTGAAAATCTGTTTCATGATTTAAAGCAAAATCTAGTTTAAAATCAAATAGTCTCTCAGAGCATTTACAATGCAAATACTGCCACATACACACAAAATATAAAAATCAATGAAATCAATAATTTAGAAACTATAGATAAAAATTTAGACTGCATGCCTAGGTACCTAAATATTCAAGCTGAAAGAAACAAAGTAGAGAATTAACTAAGAACAGCATAATTACTTTTAATAATTAGAAAGAAATGTTTCTAACAAAACGGAGGGTTCCAAACCCCATAACATAGAGACTCATAACAGAGGATCAATAAAAAAAGAAAGAAAGAGATCAGTCAGATAGGTCTGAGGCTGCTACAGCATGCTTCTATATTCAGAGATCACAGAATGGTTTGGTTGGAAGGGCCCTTCAAGATCATCCAGCTCCAACTCCCTTGCTGTGGCCAGAGACACCTTCCACTAGATCAGTGTGTTCAAAGCCCCATCCAGACTGGCCTTGAACCCTTCCAAGAACAGAAATTTCTGCAAAGCACAAATAATTTGTCTAACTTGGCATTTTGAGATGCCAGAATATGGTTAAAGGCCAAGTCTGACTAGCAACAAAAATAGTTATTTTATGAGAAAATTGGACAGTTCTGGGAAAATCAGTAAGTCTTCTAAAAAATTAATATTTTGACAAAATGAACAAATAAAAAGAAAAAAAAAAAAGGGAGTCAGGCTCTTTAAGCCTTGGGTTGAAACAAAATACACAGAAAGTTATTATGATAACTTAATTTTTGAAAACATTTCCTCTGGGTAATATCAATACAGAGAATACTTATGAAGAAGAGAATTCTATACTCATTCTAAGTACCAATATTTTATTTCTATGTGAATTGGAAAAGAGAACACATGTAAAGAGTAAGACAAAATATAAACTGCATCTAGAAAAGAGTACCACCTACCTCAAAAATTTCATGCCTGTAATGTGGCTCATTTAACATAATCATAGCAAAGCTATTTTTCATACATGGCATTATCAATATCAGTAGACCAAGAGCTGAAAGAACCAAAAATTATCTAAAATTAAGCCCTGATTGAGCAAAGCACTTAAATGTGTGCATAACCCTAGAGGCAATAGCAGTGCAATTCACCACAGCAGCAGTGTCCAGCGACATGTCAGAGGACTTTGCTAGACACATTTCAGTCACACACTGGAAAATTCTCACCCACAAAAAAAAAAATATTTGACATTTATTTCTTTATATGATCTTCCTATACAAGGGTGCTCTGTCAAGGAAAAAAAACCAAAAAAACAAATAGAAACCAAATCAACCCTTTTTAAAGAAGCTGGTAAGGAATATTTTTAAACCCAAAGCATTGTGGGGTGGTACAAAAGGATGGTCCCTTTCTGCTATCTTCCAACCAAGCAGTAAATTTACACCCTGTTCTGAAAACTCTGCTCGGTTTTGGGGTGGTCAGCCCCTAGTGAGGTCCTGCTGCTGCACTGCCAAGGCTGCTGGCAGCAGGACCTGCATCAGAAACAGAGGATCAGAAGCCCTAAAGTCACAAATTGCAACTGCAATCCCAGTTAGTGGATAATATGCTTCTTCGTTTGTCCACAAGGGTCTAAGAAGAGTTAATTTGATGTCACAGGATTAGCTAATGGATACTTCTGTAGTTGCTGCCCCTTTGGGTCACATGTCAGCCAGTGATGCTGCATGGACACCCTTCTCGTCCAGTGGATGCTTCCAGGCCTTTCTCACCCACCTCTTCCCAGTATGTTTTGACAGGCCACAAATACAAATCAAAGTACAGTGACGAGACTTTGCTTTCAAAAAAAGCATGAAGTGAAGCATGTTATTTAGCTTCTTAACAAAGTGTAAGGAAATTATGAATATACACTGTGTGGATAAAAAGGTGTTTTAGGGCACACACACACACACACACACACACACACACACACATTACTCTTGACCCTAGCATAATGCATAAACTTAAGTCAAATATTTAAATATGAGATTAATTTATCCTATTTTTCCTTTTGTATGTCATCTTTTGATGGCAAAATTATATCAGTCACAAAGTTCCCACCGTTTTAATGCTATTACATACTTTGTTTTCATATGCTAACAATGAACAGGAGTTATAAAATATTTCATCCTTAAGAAAATTTACATTAATATTGTTGTCTTAAATGAAAACCTACATGCCTATTTCACATATGTTCCTTTTCTCTCTTTCCCACCGTAGCACCTCAGTTCTGCTAAATGCAGTCAGGTGAGAAATTTTGCTTGCAACAAAGATATATCCATTAAATAAATTGTTTAAAAGCCAAAGTACAACTCACACGAAGACAATCAATCAGAAAAAGCAATCGCTTTCTAAAACTTTGGCATTGTACATATTTTTGGTGGAGTATCTTTCATATGCCTGAGCTTCAGTAAATGATTTGTACTGCTTATAAATTAAACAAGCCCTAAGGACACAGAACAAAATTTAAGTATAATGAAGTCTAATTCTTTACTGTCTTTATCTTGCAAACATTAATTTACCAATGCAGTCCTGCAAGGTTTTTTTACTTCCTTGCACACAGAGATATTTCACAGAGGCCAATGAAATTTCTGCAAGGAAAGAGACTCAGTATAATCACACACTTCAGAACTTGCTTACAGGTTAACATTTATGAAATACACTGCATACACTGTATATGTGCACTATGTACCTATACACATATATGTACACATACTGCATCGAGGTTCTGCTGTTCACTATTTAGTGAATTATTTCTTCTCTTCACTATTTTTGTTTTAGTTTTTGTAACTAATACAAAAAAGTTTTGTAACTAATAAAAAAAGAACCCTCCAAATTTTGCATATTAAGGATATGTAGAATTTCTGCTCTTTTCACCTAAAAAGGAAAAGTAAGCATAACAGGAACTTTGATGTCCTCTATCATGATGGCCTAGTGCCAGCATCTTACAGATCATACACTAGGACAACAAGAAGTTAATTACTGTGCATAAACCTAGTTCTTTTTATGACTCATTCATTCTCAATGAGGATTTCCTTATCCCAACTGTTAAAGCAGTACAGTCATTTCACTTTTGAAAATTAATGCAAATTCCAGAGCTCTGCTGCCGTCAGAAATGACAACACCCATGCAATGTTAAAACTTGAGCATTTTTTTCCAGCTCCTGAAAGAGACGGTTATATTACATATGCTGCTTGATCCTGTAGTCTCTATTCATAAAAGTATTTTGTCTACTTAATGACTTTGACACAGATGCCCTTGAGTTAAAACTGTTGCAACACACAGGCTTTCTTCAAGGTGGCAAAGAGCAGGGAATCTCAAGCATATCCTGTAGAACTTTAACAAGAGCTTGGAAAAGTACTTTGCAAATCCTCACCATCTCAAATCACAGACCAGACACATTTTGCTGCCTACTCCCTAGCAGGATGTCCCAGTTCCTATTTGGCCCTCCCTGGACACAATTTTGAAAACTCTGCTTCAGGCTTGGTCCCATAATACAAGGAAGACATTCTAAAATTGCAAACTCTTTGTACAAAAGTTGTGCAGTGAATCAAGTTAACAACAAATCAAGAGCAGAGAGGAAAAATTGTGCTGTCACTGTATCTGGTGGCAGTGGAACCCCCCAAATTCAGTCCCTTCCACAAACAAGCCAAGGAACATCACTTACAGAAAACCCGTATATCCTGTGATGGTTGAACTCTTTTTAAACAGAAACAGGTCTGCAGTTTTACAGAAGAGAGGGTTCCTGATTTCATTTTGCCAGGGCAGTGTCTGCTGTGGCTCTCTTAGAAGAGCTGTCACACAGATATCATTTGCCAGAGACGCCCTGCCACTCCTGAGAGAGAAGATACAACATCCATTGGTAAATTTTTCTGCTTTCTCTTTGTGACACTAATGCTCTGCTACCATTCTTTTTTTTTTCTTCTGCTTTCATGCCATTTGCAGTGAAAATATTTAATGGAAAAGAGTTTGAAGAAATGGACAAATAACATGAAAGTAACTGGAAATAATTTGTTACCCATAACAACTTCTTTTGTACAAGATAACAAGCTTGCATACCTTTACACATTCCATTATTTTATTCCTGCCCTGAAGTTTTTCTTGTGTGCTTCAAAGACTGCAACTTACATAATTTCTGTATGGCATTTTGTCTAGCACTGATAAATGATCACAAGGAAGGCAGCACAGTAAATAAATTCATGAGATCCCATGTTTGTAAGATTTTATGCTATTACCGTGCAATTGTAAGATTTATAAGATTTCTTACTACTTTTGGCACTCTAGAAAGCAATCTACAAAGCATCTACAGATGTGATTTGTTATTTTGTTATTTTATATATTAACTAATTATATGGAGAAATCATCAAAATAATATAAGAATAATTTCTTTTTCTGGAGAAGGTCTGACACTGTAACTCTCTGAGAAATTAAAGTGACTAAAAAATTCATACACAACAAAGATTGAAAGAGAAGAAGAAAACAAACAAACAAAAATAGTAACAGATATTTCTTATGGCTTAGAAAACACACTTCACCATCAATAAATACCCCTGTGATGCAGGGCAGGTCAATCACCAAGAACATTTTAAAGACTGAGCTGCTGAGGTTGCTGTTCTATATTTTAGAAGGCTATTCACAACTCAGTTCATTTCACTCACTGGCACAGAGCACACTCCCCACAGGTTATTGAGGGTAGTGGTCTGATGAAAAGCTTTTAACTAGATTTTTCACCCAGAAACCATACTGTGAAACCTCACTCTAATGTGCAGTGTTAATGCAGCCTCTTAAGAATGTTGCAGGACAAAAATTTACAAACATTTCCTTTTATTTTCATTCAAAATATCTCAAATAGGGATTATGGATGTGGATGAAGATCTCTTGATCCTTCATTATGCAAAAAACCCCCCATCCCTCTCATTTTCTAAGCAGGAAGGATGGATGCAAAGGGAGACTAAAAGCATAACAGCACTTTTTTTCAGTGCAGAGCACTGAGAAAATCAAAAGGAAATTGTACACTGGAATCAGGGCAAAGGGCTGAGCATGTCTGACTTCCCTGAAAAACTAGGCTTGAATCAATGCACCAAGAAACTAAACAGGACAGAGGCCTCAGAAATACTCCATTCCTACCGTTTTCATAACAGGTATTCAAGGACAGAAAAATAAAAAACACGTATGTCTTTCAGGGCTAGAGCTCAGTCTTTAAAGACTCAGACTTGAAGTACAAACTCAGATGAAAACAGGACTGAACAGATGAAATTAGGATTCCTGATTTCTGCTGTTCACATTTCACACCACTGTCTGATTTTTTTTCTGTAGTCAGTGTATATTTTGGAAGGGAAATCCCAAAATTTTTTACATTTTGAAAGGATGTGAACTACAACCCAACTTGTCAGATTCAGTTCTTACCACATCATGAGTAGCCATGGTAATGTCAAGCTCTGAGGATCATTTAGAGTTGAGCACTCATCTTGCTGAGGACGTATTTTATGTCTGCTGGTCCTGATCACCCAGATCTCACATGCTGTATTAAAAATAACCTTTCAGGACCATGATTTTGCTAGGACTTGAATATTGTTGCAGAAAAGACATTGACCCAAATTGTCTCTTTATTGCTGAGGTCAAAGACAACAGAATTCAAACATAATATCAGTGTTATCATACCTGTAATAATAACTATAAATAAATAAATTCCTTTCAAAGTGAGGGAAAAATATTTATTGAATGAAGAAAGCATAAATCCTCCAGTAAAACATGCAAGGTAGCTGAAAAGTACTAATGCTTTGTTGAAAGTTAAAGTGCAATTGGTTTACTAATACACAGTGAATGGGGACAGAGAGTCTCTTCCAGAGGGCAGTTCAAACACCTTAGGAAGAGTTTCTTACAAGGAGCCACATCTACATACAAATATCCTTCACACAGCCATCTTTGAATGAAAACTAGTCTGCAATAGTCTGCATAGTTGTGTAATGCACTATCTTGAGAGCAGAAAACAAAGATGTTCACAAAGACATCAAAACTGAAAGACCAGCAGTTCTTTCACAGGAAGAGACAGACCCCAGCTGCATGTTGTACAGGTATCACAACTCTATTTCCATCCTAGTTGCTGAAAGACATCATCCCTAATTTAATATCTCATTTCCTAATTTCATTCATACATTAAACCTAAGTGGTTTTAATCCAGGCAGGGCTATATTTTAGGCCTTATCTTTAACTGCTCCTTTCAGGCCTAGCAGTGGTACAATTGGCACACATTTGTGTGGCAACACCTTTGCTGACGGCAATGCCTCCTGAGCTCTGCTCACTTGCACCCACACTGGGACTTCTGACTAAGGGATGATTAATACCTGTAAAAAGAGATAGGCTTCCACTTGAATGTAACAGGGGCTTAAAACAAACACTTAAGGGCAATGACTATAGCAGGGTAACCACCTGTATCAGTGCACATTAACCAGCTTATTGCACAACCCTAAATCAGGGGAGATAACACTTTACCCAGGAAATCAATGAGATGTAAATGTGTGGAAAATTAAGGTTGATTCATTACTTTGAAGAGAGAAGACAAATGTTCAGTATGCAAAGTGAGTCCAAGCCTTTCTGGCCTTGCATCGCTTCCTCTGGCAGCATTCTTGTTCCTCTTGTAACCTTTGCTATGGAGTAGCTCTGATTCAGACTGATTCCAACTCAGCTTTCCCAGAAAATTCAGTGTGTTTCTATTTGTTTTACGTCTCAGTTAATTGCCAGGCCTCTCTTTCCAGATATGGTTTGAATCCCAAGTAAGATAAAGTGTCAAGATTGTCAGAAACAGAGCCATGCAGATTATCCCAGTGGAAAAAGGACAAGTAATTTGGGTGACTGACGTATTATTATGGTCATTGTTTTGATTCTTGCTCTGAGGACACCAGTGTGCCAGTGTGCCAGAAACACCAGACCTACTGAGAATGTAAAGTCTAATTTCTCAGTCAGTTCCCCATTATTGGCAATACCACTTAGAACTCTGATTATTTTCAGAAAAATATCTGGTATCTCAGGTTTTGCTTGATCACTTTCCTATCTACTCTGGAAGAGTCAAAATGCCATAATTTCACCATACGTTCCTAGGCTTGAAAATATTTGCATTTGAGGTGAGTATGGATTTTCCATATGGCAACATGAACAAATCCATCCTTCTGCCTCTGCTTGCAAGGTCATATGTATAGCTGTCTTTGTAAAGGTGTAAATAATAAAGGTTTGGTAATAAGGCAGCAGAAATATTTTCAATCAGAAGTGTCACTGTGTCCCTTACGTGAGATGACAGATTTATCTTTTTGTATATGGCTATATTTAATAATATACTTATATTAATTTGTAAAACCAGTTCAGAAGAATGAATAATTCAGCATCCTCTTAGATCGGAAAAGCTATAGAGAGGGCTGTCAGGACAGCTTAAAAGATAAGCCTTTAGGCAAAAAAACCTCAAAGCATTAAGAATGAAAGGCTTTGAAGTGAAGCCTTTTTCTGTCCTTGAACCATACTTCCCTGGTTCCCTCCTCCTTTCTCCTAGACTGAGGTTCAACAACCTCATCTCAGCCATATCATTAAACTCCCTTACTTCTTTCATCTCTGGTCTGGCAATGGTTACCCCATATACACCACCACATTCTCTGCAGGGAACACTGGGTTCAAGGCCACACTCAATAACCAGTTATTCTTAAACAGAAGCTTAAATCTACCTCTTTCTGAAGGGATTCTTGGTGGCATAAAGAAGTTGAATATCATACTGTTGAAACCACTGCCTGCACTCTTCTCATGGCAAAGGCCAAAATGGTAGTAAATTCTACTCTAAGAATATTTGTTTCTGTTTTGTGGGGTTTGGAAATACAGACCAGCTGCTGGGGACACCTAGTTCATATTACTCTGAATTTGGAATATGCAAACTAGCATGCAATCATGTGAAGCAAAACAGAAAATCTCAGAGTCCTTCAAAGGAGAAAAGGCTTTTCTTAAGCAGAAAATGCTCTTCAGCTTTAAGGAGAATAGGCTTACTTCACTGGGATACAACCACATATAAAAAATCACATCTAAAGAGAAACTTAATATTAAAAATTACTCGTTCTCCCTACCCAGCTATTATTTCCCAGATATCATATTTTAAAATTACATCTCCTACTAATTTTCTCCAAAAATACTCCATTTATAGCTTGCAAAATGAGAAACTTTAAAAAGGAGATACAAGTATGGGAAATTACATGAAACCTTCACAGGATGTAAAAGAGCTGTTGTAACCACTGTAGCAAATAAGTGTAAAGTGTTCAAAGACCATGGAAATGGGCTCATTATACGTACTGTGATAAATTATGCGTCTTGTAATCTGAAGATTCTCTCTGAGTAAAACGTGTACTGCCATTTCAGGTAAGAAACAGTGGTTTTGTAGAGATAAATTTATCTTTGGGGTTGCTCCTATCACATGAAAAATTATATAGTCACATGTGGCCAAGTGCTGATGTAGTATAAAGCAATTCTGCTGGTTCAAATTATTTCAGAAAACTTTGAAGCTTTAATTTTGTATGAAAGGCTGCAGTCAAGATCAAGTATGGCCAATCCTCACAATTCTAATTTTATGTTATATCAAGTATCATAGTGATGCATAAAGCTGATGTGCTCAATATATTGAGTAGCAGTTTTACAAAAAGGCAGCTATGTGCCCAAAATTATTTGAATGACAACAGGATTACAGCCAAAGACCTTGGATCAGGAAGAAAGGTTCACGAGTAATTCCAAAGTCATTGGCCTTGTTCTTGTTTGATCTCAACTGGACCCAGCAGCACACTGACACGAAAACGTCTCTGCTTCCTGAGAAAATAGGTTCAAAATTTGTCATTCTTGAGATTGCATTTAGGTGTAGGTGTAAAAAAAAACACAACAATGAGGTGTACCTGGCAAACCCAGGATATGAGTCAATATTTTCTTCCTACGTAGTAATTACATGAAAGAGAGGGAAAAAAGAAAGGGTAACAGAAAACAGCAGAAATATATTCCCTTAAGGCTGGGTTTTCCCTTGGTCCATAAACACTCCTAATAACGTCCCTCATCAATTAATTAGAAGACTCACAGAAAGGATTAGTGAGAAGGATCACAGTACATCAATCACCAGTGAGAGGACTACTTGTTGACTAATAATTACGTGTCTCCAGAGGCCATGGCTCAAAAGTTCTCCTTTGTGGATGGATGGACTCATTCTGCTGAATTTCAAACCTACCTGAACAATTCTATCTGCGTTGCATTTTTGTCTGGTCAGCCAAAATGCAAGCATGAAAGGGAAACCAAGCTGAAGAATAAGTATATTGCAAATTTCAGGAACAGCTAGCACTAACAATGCCATCAGACTGAAAGACAGTCCAACAACAGTCACTAAAAGGTAAGGGCAACATTTCAGTGTTTTTTTTTAAATGGGGCACTGAAAGCCATTCTGTGTAATTCTAAAATACTAATATTGATATCATATGTATTTCCATTTGGGTATTATTGTTGTCTTTATGTGAGCATGTCTGGTAATGAAAATATTCAGGGCAGTGCTAGTAAACATTCCAAGATTATAGCCATTTTTGGATAAACTGGTTTTTACTTGAGCAAAATTTTATATATAGCATAGTATCCCTTTCAAATTTTCTGAGATATTGGAAGACACACCTTTGAATTAGTTTCTAACTATCCATTCATTTATCTACCCTTCCATGCCTTTTGTGGTAATTTTTTTCTAAAACACAGTACTAAGACCAGTCAGTCCGCTCTCACTCTATCCTCATTTAACATCCAAGGTTACTGGCCAAAGGGTCTAAGCAGCAGATACTTGCAAAAAAAAAAAAATAATGTAAAAACTGATATTGTTTGAGCAGAGAGCAAATACCCTTGGTTGTGAATAATTTTTTAAAGGATGGTAACAACTTCTTAGCTATCCTCATCCCTGCTAACTGTAAGATATAAGGTCTATCTCCTTTACTGCTTAGATCACACTTACATTCAGAGGTCAGAATGCTATTCAGAAAACACGAGATTTGTAAGTACCTTCTGAATGATTAAATATTCACATATTTCATACCCTCACTTTAGTTTAAAATGCACACTAGAAAATATTCCCTTTTTAGGTAGGATATTATCTTTTGTGGTCTAGTCTAATTGCAGTTACTTTGTAATCTTAATTCTAACACAAGGCTCCCCAGAGTTAGCTAACTTTCTTCAGAGATATTCCATGATTTGGGGAAAATATGATTCTGGTTAAAAATGACAATAGGTGCTGTTTGCTGCTGTTGTCTACCTCTGACAAATAGTACTAAATTCAATGTAATATATATTGAATATATATACACACATATATCCCATAAATATCTCACTTATGCCTATTAAAAACTGTGTGTGTTGTGATGTGTGCTCCATGCTTATTCAGCTTGATCTCCATTTGCCTTTGTGTCATGGATGGTAACTTTGTATATGCACCAGCAGGGTCTTTTACCATTTTACAGCTGGCTTTGGGGATTACTCTGGCACTTATGTTCCAAATAACACCTATTTGTACATTTAAACTCACTATAGATACTTGGAATCCTTTTTGTAAAAAGAATTAAATCTCTACATTAAGCATGAACATTGTTCCATATCAACTGTAGCAATCACATGTATAAAGCTAATACCAGCAGAAGTCATTCCACGGACAAAGTCTGCTTAGTAAAAGAGGAAAAACCCCTTGGTTTTAAATGAAACTCCAAATAAATAAACATCAACAGTCCAGGAGAATCTAACTGCAACACCTAAAGAACAAAAAATTTACCCAGAAAGAAGCCTATCTTTTCTTCTACATTGAGCAACACATGCAGTACAAAAATTTTCAATCTGGCAGTTGATTCCTTTTCTGGAGGAAAAAGAAATATGAAAAGAAAAACTGCACAACTGTTAATGTGCTGCATTTCTACTAATTTTTACCTCTAAGCTTGGAACAAGAAAGAAAGCAAGCAATGCTGCATATGCCACATACTCTGAAAAGCATAACTTCACGCCTTTGTATAGAAAAGCAAAAAACACTCTAAATATATGATTTTTTCTACAAAAAAACCACAAGAGAATGCAAAGATTTCAAAAAGTTGCTCAGCTGTTTAAAACTTCAGTAAGCAAAATAGCAAAAGCTCTTTCTGTGCTAAAGCAGTACTTCTACTTGAGCTAAGTTACACCCTGATTTATCAATTCAGTAAATGGTATTTTTCAAAATACTTCAGGTAATTTGAAAAACACTTTTATTCAACATCTTAGATGTTAGTAAGTGTACTACTGTAGACCTCAGCTTCACCTTTGAAATTCAGGAAATGATCCCATTCCTTTATTAAGCCTGAGGTTGCACAATTGGTTGTACAGTGTCTGCAGAAAAGACCTAGAAATACCTAATGCAAGCTTTTCTTGGCCTTTTGTGGTGGATGCACAAATGTGCCATTTCATCTCATCTGTCAGGCTTTACCAGTGAAATGTCAGACAGGTAGGGTCACTTTTTATGCTTCAGATAGCAGTAATCAGGAAACCAGTAGAGATTAAATAAAAGATACTTAGTGACTCCAAATGGTCTATGGTCACCTCTAGTCTTGAGGAGATTTTTTCTTATGAGAGTGATGTACATAACAACAGCACATCAATGCAATAAATATTAAGTTAGTTGAAGCAGGGGATACCTTGTTACTCTCCACCTTCAAAAACACCCTGCAGATGCCTTGCTCGCACCTCAATAAATTTAATCTTACAGAATAGGAATATAATAGAAGCAGGTGGCAGCTTAGTGAATTAATAATAATAATTTCATGAAAGATGTAGAAATCAAAACAGATATCTGCAATGGAAAGCCACAATGATTAGCAGCTCAAAGCAGGCTTAAAACTGGAACTGAGCAATATATGTTCACTACAGCATACAGATTTTTAAAATAGAAAAATATACCAATCTAGCCTGTATCTATAAGCAGAAGACTTTTTGAAACACTTTTTTGTTTAGTAGTCCAGGTATTCAATCCTAGGGTAGCTCACTGTGGTAATTGCTGTTCCAGCATGTATGTCAATCACTCTGCAGTGGAAGAAACCTCATCTTGTCTCCTATAGCCCCACCAAAAACATGGTACTTTCCAAATTTCTGCAAAGGCAGGATCTTAAAGTAATAATAGCAAGAAAAATCAGCCTTGAGTATATCACTGCCTCTAAAGTGTTTTTCTCCTGCTGCAAGGTGAAAGGAAAAGTATCCATTCCAAGATTATTGTCTAGCTAGCACAAAGAGCCATGTGAGAGGGAAATGAATAAAACAAAAAAGAAAGAAAAGCAGGAGTTGACTTTTGCCTTGCAGCCATACAGTTAAAACCAGATACGACTTTCTTTAGAAGCATCTTGACAAGGTGTGCTGGAAAAGGAGAGAGCCAACTACAGAAGAAGCCTTGCGTCCTCCACGACTAAGGCTAGAAAATGTTTGATTACTTGCAGGCAATAGCTTAATCCAGGGCCTGCTGATAAGAGTATGAAAAAACAAAGCAAAGCCTTACATAGCAGTACAAACAGTTAAAATTTTCAAAAATATTCAACATAGTGTGACATCTGTGCAACAGACAACACAAACAGCAGTTTAATCATAGATTTTAACTTGGCTCCACAAAGATAATTCAGGTGTAGCCTGTGATCAGCATTAGGAGCAACAAGAAAAGACGTGCACCTCTGTAGGATGAAGAGTCTCCTGATTAGCAGTGTCTCCACTGATGTATTTTGATAGAAGTTTATCATTTACTGATCAATCTCAGCAGCTCCACACCAGTACAACTGCTTTTTATCAGAATGCTGACATTAGAAGAAATGTTTTTAAAATATTTGGCCACTCACGTAATTTTCTGACAAAACACATGGTAAAATATTTGTTTTGTTCTCTAAGCCATTTAGACCAAAACAACACCATGTTTTGGGATGACAGAGGAATGATAAATGTTACTAATCTACTACATTAAATTATATTACTTTGTCTCTTAAACATGGTTTCAGTCAGATGTTCATAAAAGCAATCCTTTGGAATGCCCCTTCTGTACAGAAAAAGGGCACTTCTGATGGCACAAAAATACTTGCAAACTCAGAAAGGGTTCACACATGATAGGTGATTTTTCATGTTTTTTTCAAAGTGCACAACACTGGTTTTGGAAAAAAATGCCTGCCGGATTTTTCCTCAAAAAGTGTGCATTTCTCAGATGAAGTGTGCATTTCTTCAGAAGATTGGACGGCCCATATGTCTGGTCTAGGCTTTCTGAGGAAAAAAACACCTTACAACTTCATGCTAATGGTAAAAAACTCCTGAAGTACAGATTAATTATTAGGTAATGTCTGGTATCAAGTGAAGTTTTTAGAAGAAATGTAAAAGCACTGACAAGCTGGTGCTCCCTATTGTGTTTCCTCTGAAGCGTAAGTGCTAAAGGCTTGGGAGAGGATCTTCCTATAAAAGACCTCTCAAGTATAATCACCAAGACCTCTATAAATCTGTTTCTGCTTTTTGCATAAAAGAGAGTTAAAGCACAGTACACAGCTAAAGGGAGTTTTTACAACATTAATTTGCAGTTACTGTAAGGTCCTTTTCTGTGTTCAGAGAGGTGCTGAAGAATTTTGTTGTAGATAAAAGTAAACCTACATCCAACTAAAATAAGGATTAAATTTTTTAAAACCTGAAAATTAATCAAATTTAATATGATTTTCAGGGAAATTTTGGTGATTTAGACAAACTATACTTAATGAAAAAGACCACACTGGATAGTTTCATTATTTTCAGTGCAAGTATTTCTGGACAGCTTTGAAAATCTCTGTCTACTCTATTTGGAAAATTGCTACCAAACCCATTTGTTAGACGCTGCAGAAAAGAATTTGCTAATGAGAATTATTATTGAGACTAAAAGCTACAGCAAACAGCAAGGACAGCCTTACTATTGATCCATTAATGTCTGTTTACAGTGTAGGGCTTGTGTCATTTCTACAGGATATACCTATGATATCACACTGACTATGTAAAACTCAAAACATTCGTTGACATGCAGAGTAAATTCTAGCCACAAGTAAAAGAAATGTATATCACAGGAATTGCTGATTTCAGTTCAGACTGGGATAACGTTGACTTCTTTGACATCCTTGGATTCAATAAATTGACAAAAATGTGCCTAAGAGATACTGCATCTCCAGATGGATTTATGTAAGGTATTTATTTTCATTTAACTTTCTTTTAATTTCATTCAGTCACTGTAAAATATTAAGCATCTCCTCTTTGTCCTATGCATTCTTTTGTCCTGCAAAAATTGCTAAGGATTGAAGGCGTTCAATATCCATCCAAAAAGCAGTTACTATCTTTCAGTTCTGGAAACTGCTTCATGGACTATGCAATGAAAGCTTTCCCTGTTAATAATAAGCTGTTAACAAACAAGACATGGTGATGAGGCCTGCAGCTCTGTGGAGTATATTTTTCGTCTCAACTGGTGGTTAAAATATATGCATTTCCACCAAGACCCACAAATTCCAGATCATAAGAAAAATATTTGGAATAAACTGTGGGCCTGATCTTAATTTAGAAATCTGTTGAATTTCATTGACCATGACAGCAAATAAACTGAAAATAAAAGCTACTGTATTGAAGCTCCTCAAGACAAAGCCTTCAGCTGGAAGTGTTCACACAGCTAAGCTGAGTGACTTAACAAGCCATCCAAATGTGAACAGGTCTTTCAGAGAAAAATAAAAGGAAGGATTGAGTTTTCATCAATAGTAACTCCTTTCTTGCATCATTTGATCAGTAAGAAAATGCATTACTGTTTCATGGGTGGAAAGAAAATCATCCACCTCCTTCAAATAGTTTAAAATCACTTTAAAAGGGTAGCGACAACACTTGAATATATAGAAAATAATAATTTTATAGTTTTAATGAGAATATTCCTTATCAGGCATTGACAGCACAAAAGACTCTATGAATAAGTAATTAAAGGGTAAAAATGCAGGATTTGATCTGCTTCACCAATGCTGAAATCTTTAAGACATTCTTGATAACATCCTTAAGAATATTTCCTATGGGATGTGATATTAACAATAACTTTAAACCTCAGATTTAAGCTTGTCTCTAGAGAAAGCAGGAAATGCCCAAGCTGATAGTCAGTTATCAAATGCAAAATGTTAATTAATATAAAAGGCAAACACATCAACAAATGTGCAGATAAATATTTTTCCAGAAGATTCTAAGCATAAACTTCATAAATTAAAATAATCATGACTAAAAAAGATTTTTCTCATAGGTCCCATAAAAAAAGAGTGATTATGTTCTTCAATAGAATTTAAAAGACTTGGAACTGTATTTGTTACCCATAAGAAAAACAAAAATCTGCATCATAAAAGAAAAATAGCAATTTAGGCAAAGGCAAGAACTACACCATGTTTTCAGTAATAAGAAAGTATATGCCCAGTATATGACACAAACCTGATAGGTATTTGTATCACTCAGTCTACACAATGCAACAGTGAAGACTTAAATAAGGTACAATAGAGAACCTGGTCTTCCTACCAATTGTCACATTTTGTAGAAGATAAGAGTCGAAATGAGAGTGATACCTGAATAACCACTGAGTATGTATTTAGAGTATTCTACAGGAAAACCTATTCCTCAGAAGCATGGAACACTTGGTTTATTACCTTTAATTGTGTCTGATAGTTCAGCATCACCAGAAGAAAGACAGTGAACTTTTTTACTAGCTAACCGTCAGAAAGGGCTGTCTACAAAGAGCAGTAAAAATAGTAAATGAGGCAACTCCATTCCTCCACACAAGAAGGAAGAGCAAGAGCAGAACCACACTGTTAAGAGCTCAAACCATGGAGGCTATCACCAGCTGAAGTCACCTAGAGGACTTGGCTGTATGTGCTGTTTGGACGTGCAAGTGACAGCTTGTCTATGTTATGGGAACCTATTACAAAATGAAGTAGTGTGCAATCTGCACGTTTTCAATCATTCCCCGACCAATTTACTCCATACTGGGTCCCAGTAAGGTTTTAGCTCAGCCCACCATTACAGTAAGCTTACAACAGGAAACTGATTGGTGACCCCGTGAGTGACTAGTGGGGAAAAACTATTCCACAGAAGGTTACAACTATACTCCTGACCTGGTTTAGTCTAATCTACAGTCTCCAAGGAAAGGATTGGAGCAGCCACCTGCCTTTCTGACATACACTGTATCTGCTGCTGAATGAAAAACTCCTCTCCAGCTCCGGACTGCTCTGCTTCACTCCTTTCCCTCGCTTCTTGGCTCTGCACTCCAAAACTGCTTCACATTTCTTTATTCACCTTTGCAATTGCATAAAGAGAAAAGTGTTAAGAGTTTTTTTACCTTTTTGAAAGAAATAGCCTCTGACCTTTATCCATCTGCTTACAGAGGTTTGTAAGCAGATAATAGGCACAGCAGAAAAAAAAAACAGAGTGAGAGGAACCAGAGGGATCCCCTCTATGTCTTTTAGGATCACTCTTATTGAGAATAATTGCAAACAATAAATCCCTTTCACCACTTTTCCTCCACTTCCATCACTGACTCTCCAAATTGCAGGAATGGCTAGAAAACACAGTAAGAGCAACCAAAGTAGCATTGCTCATGTCTGTAGGTCTCCAAAACTAACTTTTTCTTACCTTCTGCTTTATATAGGAAGTTGTAAGTCTTGAAATAAGTGAAGAAATAAATATTCAAAATTCAGTATCAGGCATCAGCTATTACTTGCAACTCCTGATCTCACTCACACCCAGCATCTGCTTATCACAGCATGTTGTTAATATATTACAATAAATTGAGAATTAATTATATTAATTTATTTTCCCTAACTGGTAACCCATCACACCTTAAGTGCTATTGATAGTAGAAAACTGTGTTTAATTTTCATTTGGATCTCAAATTAAAGGAGACCATGGGACATTTTCAAGATAAAACTGAGCAAATATGTAAGCGATTGAAAGCTTACAGTGAGATTTTAAGATAAAGACAAGACACTCAGAGGAGGCATTCCTGAGTATTTAGTAATTTCAGCTAAAAGAGGATCTCTATCATGAATGAAGGAAGCATTATATATGATTAGTATCAGAGCTAGCAGTTGGTTAAAAATGCAAGAAAGTTAGGTAAGATAGAAAAATCAGGTTATTACAAACAGAGAACATGTCCCAGGAACCATGAGAAATTACTGAGATAATGTGAAGTGTACAATGTGTACTAATGCTGGCTTTGACGCTTTCATGTAAAACTTCTGGCTCCTTTTTTGAGATAACTTGATGTACATTGTACAGACTTTCTTATGAAACAAATTGATGTGGTCTTTCAAACAGACTTTTCTCTACAATTTATTTGAAAGAAACCCAGAAGTTTCTTTGTTACACACATGTGTATACATATATGTAGAGAAGTAGTTTACACAAGTTAAACAACGCTTATGGTGAATCTGTTTCTCTAATTGCTCCTGAACAATTACTAAAGCAAGAATGGAAAATAAAGCTACAGTACTTCTCCAAGGAAAATTCTCAATACTTTAATTCTGCTTATTTAAGAGAAATATGAGACTTGACAAGGGCTCTTTTAGTCTATACTTAAATTAATGGAAGTCACTGGTGACAAATACATCGAATGCAGTCAGACTGCAGGGTTTTCTAAAGGGTCTCACAGATCTACTGCAACTAGGACAAATCATGAGGACCTTAATCCATAATACTTTGGCTTCTAATGTGTGACACACTGTGTAGGAACAAGCCACCAGATACCCCCATTTTTTCCAATATTTACAAATAAAAATGATTCCAGAAGGAAAGGGTATGTTGGCCACAATTATGTATCATTTTCCAGTGATCTGTGAAGAGCAGCTAATAAATTCTCAAAACTTACTATGAAACAAAGGTAAAACAAAATATTTTCTGGCTTATAAAATGCTTACCTAAGTGTGTCCAACATACTCATATTTGAGATTGATGTTGACTGCTTTTGAAACAGTTTATTTATTATAGTCTTAGAATGACACATGCTTTTGTGTCAGTCCTGGGCCACTGTTTGAAACAGGTCCTGAAAGCAAGCTGGCTGATGTTTATCAGGCTGAAGGCACCAGACCTTCATCAAACATGTACCTTTGGAACAGACTCCACAGTAAATGTATTTTTGTATTTCTTCCATACTGCAGTTGAGAATCCAATATAATGTTGTATAACAAAAACGAGATTTCCCAAAAGAGCTTTTCAGAATAAAGCAATACCTCAATCAGCAAACAGAGATGTCAGATTTCGTTAAGACTGCAGGTTAAGAAAGAGGATACACTTTACCTAAATGTCAGGGATGTCAGAAAAATTTTCCTGTGACAGGCATTTCTGCTCTCCTCAGGCCTCCACAATGCTTGAAAACCCAAACCAAAACCCCTCAAAGAATCGGATGTGCACATGTGGAATACTAGTAATTTTTTCCACCACCAAACTTGAGAGTGGCTACAATCCTACAGATGTAATCTCTTCCATCAGCGATACAACTCTATAAATGTTTGTTTTGGCAGTCACCTGTGAAAGCCACATTGATAACGAAAAACTGAATTACTTTCTCCCATGATGGGTGTGCATTTTGAGATCAGTAGATTCCTGTCAAAAGAGATTGCAAAATACTATTTCCTGTCTTTTAGAGTCACATTGAAGATCATAAGAAAGTGGTAGAATTTTCAATAAGTTTCACTGTAAAACTTAAATCTGGTAGGTTGCATTAGGATTTAAATTCTGCTTGAAGGTGTTAACACTATGGAAGAAGTCTCTGCCTTCAAAAAGTTATAAAGGCAGCATTTTCAGGAGCAGTCAGCTAGTTTGAGGTTATTCTACATAAAATTACACTTCAGTCTGTCAGAGGAAATAAGATAACCAGTCAGGTCAACAGTATAATTGCTCCTCCAGATTAGGCTCTACCTCGGGCCTCAGAAGCCAGTTACTGTTTACCACTGTTACCTCCAGCTAACTGGTTCCATCTTTCAGAGCGACTGTCAAAAGGTCCCACAGAGATAGCTCTATGTCTGACTGCTTCTGAAACTTGCTCATTCAATGCCACATGGAGGATCTTTGCAACTTGTTTTAATGCAGTTTCAACACCTCCACATCCTTCAAAGGAGGCCAAGAACAGTTTTGGACAGTTGGACAGTGTTTGTGCATCCACATCCTTTAAAATTTTTGCATACCAGCGGTACCATAAAACTCAGCAGACTGCAAACCCTCCACTCCACCAGCTGAGCAAACATTCATGCAGTGGCCTGCACTGCAGTCAGTGCTGCAACTGTGCCAGCAGCATCCATTTTAACAGCTTAACTCAGGTGTGTCCGTAGGACTAACCACAGTGTAAACACACCCATCAGTCCTTCTAAAAAGTCCACTTTCACCAAACTAAGTCACAAGCTCAATCAAGCTCAAGCCAAGTTGCATAATGATGTATAAGGGAACTGTGTTTATTGTAAACTAGGCCGCTCTCTTAAGGATGCTGGTTCCAGCTGCATTCTGCACACATGTGTACTTAAAGTTCAGGCCCTGCCTTTCTATTCTAAACTTCTAAAAACAGAGACTGAGATCAGCATTACTGAAACTGCTACTGACAGTTTTTCAAACATCTGCTCCTTTTAAGACTTTACAGAATAATCTAAACAGATTCAACACCTGTATTGCCTCATAAATGCAGTTCTCCTTTCCCCAAAAATTTATATATTTGAAATTGAAAAACTTCCTTCACATAAAATGGTGAAAGCTTACCCTCTATGATGGAGGAAAAAAAACACCACTTATTTTGGTCATTTGTATTAACTTATTTTTATGTTTTCTGAAAGGCTCTATGCATGTGACCAGCTATATCTATGTGTGTAGTTCAATTAAATTAAATGTCTGTTAAGACAATACATAAAAGGAACCCTTGAATAGCATGAATAGACACAGCAGCACTACTTCTGTTCTTGACCACGCAGAAACAGAATATCAAATAATACAGGTATTAAAAAAAGGCGTTTTATATGAAAGTATTCCTTTTATGTCTACTTCTCTCAATAGTGACTTCTTATAGCCTTACTATAGGATCTCATGCTACCCTATGTTTCAAAAGCCTTTCTGCGCTAGACAGCTCTGTCCCGTACATGGCAAAGTTATGAAGGACCTTTGGGCTGATACTCTAGGCCTTTCTGCATTCAAATATCTCATTTCAAGTCCTATTTTAGAATTTAAATGTATGATATGACTGAAGTGCTGTAGTGTAAGAAACTCCACAGTATTTGTCAAAATCCTACCTCTCCAAAAAGACAGAGTAAATGCACAAAAATGTATCAAAACTAGTAAAGGTCTACCACTCCAGAAGCCAAAGATTTTGGGACAAGAACCTCAAGTGAAAGGAAGAAGAGGGAATTAATCTGGCTTCTGTTCTGTAAGAATAAATGAAAAAAATTTGAACTTTCTTTCTGATTTGTCGCTTTCTTAAGCAACATGTTTTTAATATTGGACCCCTATTGAAGATTAGAAAGCAAAAACAAGAAGAAAACAGAATTCTCTGACTCTCCAAGCAGCAAAAGGGTCTCATCCAATGTCTGTTCTGTTACGCACACCCAATTTTGATAAATACGTTGTCAGCAAGTCTATGAGTGAACACAAGCAACTAGCAAAGCTGATTGAGCATCACCATGGTTGAAGTCTTTGAGGTTACTTCAGGGGTAAATATGGTCATAGAGCTGATTCTGCCACCTCAGACTGCCACATCTGCACAGCAAACTGCTAAGTTAGGCTCCTCAGCCTTTGCAAGGAACCTCAGGTTTGGCTGCACAGCCCCTAAGCTCTTCCCAGATGCAGTTTCTCCTGTTTCTGCACAAACAGAAAACTCTAATGGTTGGAGACATCCATTATGACACCCTTCTCAAAGGAGGGACACCTGAGATCAGGTCATTTATGACCAGGAATCATGAACAAATATGAGGAACTCCTTAGAAACAATAATAAAAATTTTAAACCCCAAGTTCCAAACATCCAAATTAAAACCCAGTCTATGAGATCTGCAAACTCATTTCAGTCAATATCCATCACAAGCTTCCATTAAAGATACATGAATTTATATTAAAAATACAAGAAATAAGATAGAAAACAATCACATAAAAATTCACAGCTATAAGAAGAAAACTTTAGAGGGGTTAAAGAAAAGAGAAATTCTACCTCAAAAACCCAATCCTAACTGCTCTGGTTTTATTGTTGTTGTCAGGGGTTTATTTTTAGGGTTTTTTTTAGTTTTATTTGTTTGCTTGTTCTGGGTTTTTGTTTTGTTTTGTTTTGTTTTGTTTTGTTTTGTTTTGTTTTGTTTTGTTGTTGTTTTTAATACCTGTTGACTACAACAATAATACATCAGGTCAAAAGTATTCTGGATGAGATGAGATGAGATGAGATGAGATGAGATGAGATGAGATGAGATGAGATGAGATGAGATGAGATAGATGAGACGAGATGATAATGAGATAACCGGAGCTCTCTAACCATACCAACACCCTGTAGAAAAAGTAAGGTATTAATCCTAAAGCAGTGCAAATGAGGTAAAGTGATCTGACACAACACTCCTGCCTGAAGAAAATGATTCTACCATCTTTTAAAAAGTCAGCATTTTATTCCATGGAATTTTGAGAGCTTTGCCTCTGTGATCCTTTGCAGTGCTGCTAAATCAAGAAAAAAAATATGTATATATAGATATACTTCATACATATATTATGTAATACATACTCATACATGTTATATAATTTACAGACATATGGAGATGCTCTTGTGACTAATCCTGTTCATTCATGCACACCACATTTTGCCACCGACAAAAAAGGAACTGCTCAGATGACATAGTGCAAAACACTCACTCTATTTTTCTTTTTTCATTCTTATAGACCTGTCAATAGCTGGAAGTGAATATAATTTTCTCAATCAAACCAGTACTTTACCCTTTTCTTATTTCTTTATGCAATGTTTACAATAAACAAGATAATAAGTTGTTTCAAAATATAAGAAATATGACCTCTTTAAAAAAACAAACAAAAAACCAAACAAAGACAAAACAAAAAACCAACCAAACAAAAAAAAACTATCCATGAAGATCTCCAGTCTTAGAAAACATAGAAAGTTTTCTTCCTTTCATTTCTGCCTGACAGATTTTACCTAAGAACAGATGTCAAGATGCTGAACAGTCTATTATTGACATATAGACCTGGAACATCACAGAGCTTCTGTGTTTTCTTCATTTAGGGTCAAGAAAAGATGCCTCCTTTGTTTGGAAATTATCATTCCTTAATCATTTATCAACAACAATAAAATAATCTTGTGGCAAAAAAGGACAGCTTAACATTTACTGAAATGATGACTTATAAGTAGTCATTAATTACTTCCAGAAAGCCTAATCCACATTCAATTAAATTCAACTGGTATATTCGCTTCACATCATGACAAGAGCATACAGTAAATTCCCTCTCCCCTACACCTAAAGGTATTGTGTATCAGAACCACTTTCTGACTGTTGTTACATTATTTGCCTCTTACAGGGTGTTGTTGTTTAAAAAGTGTGGTTTAGCTACTTCTCAAAGGTTCTGAGAACAATTTCTGATTAGAAACCTCATATCTCTACATGTTTTATCAGGTGCAATACCTGTGTTAGACTTAGATAATTTAGACGAAACTTTAAAAAGTAGCCTTATAAATTGAGTGTGAAAGTGCATAATAAAAAAATAAGACAGATAAATTTAGCACGTTCCAACTACATACAAAATGAGGATTTTGATTATTGTAGCAACTGGTCTTCAAATATCCATCTCTGTATAAATTTATTTCAGTCATTGAGAGTAAATACAATTTCCGAATACATTCTCATTGGATGGTTTCAGTTTGCACAACCTTCCCACGCAACAGTAAAGACCTTAGCTTCACTACGAGTGGCTAGTACCTGACTAGACAAAAAAATACTTATCAAAATATAAGAATTAAATTCATGCCTTAAAGCAAGAGTTCAAGGAAACAGATGTAAGCTTTAAAACAGTTAGGTAGAACTATATAAGCACTCCATGGAAAGTTTAGGGATGAAAAAGTTACCCTACCAGAGGTAACAAGAGAAGAGATCCCAGACTGAAAAAGGCCATCATCAGAAGCACAAGCCCTGTCATAACACAACAGTTACAAACACAACAGAAAGGCAACAAAGTTTTTCTTCCATGGTATCTCACCTGCTTCCCTTCAACCCACAAAGCACAGAGGCTAATGCAACCCTGTCTGTGACTTTTCATGGGTATCCCCTCTCATGGCTGCTTTGAGGACAGAGCTGTAGGAAGGCACCAACACTGACAGCTGTACAAACAATGGAGAGCCCCAGAAGGGAGCACCATTTCACTCATGGGCAGCCGTTCCCTGTTTCCAACAGCTGTTCTACCTTTCTGCTCCTTTCTCTCTACAACATGTGGATCCCTTATAAGACAAGATCCGTCATTCCAGCAGATCAGTAGCCACTGTGCTGTAAAGCCTCGGTCTCTTCATTTGTTTCTGACTTCACTGTATCCTGTAAAAGAATCTGTAAAAAGCCCCCAAGTAGAGACAGCCATGGCATGCAAAGAAAGATGAACAGTTTTTAGCCTGTCAGACACTCACTGTGCAGGTTTGGAGGGAACAGGAGACCAATAAAGCATGGATACTGTGCTCAGACCTTTACAAGCAGACAAAGCCCAACATAAGTGAAGATGGTAAATTTACCCTGTAACTGATTTGGTTGAAGAAACACGTGAATCTTGCATTATATCCTCCTAGGAAGACTTTTCCTGAGTAAATGTGAACAGGAATTTCCAAATCAGTGGTGCTGACAGGCTGACAAAATTCAAGCAGTTAAACCAAGCGACTTGGCTGAAAGACTAGCATTCTTTTTTTCTCAAATCAGAGAATTCCTGTATTACAGTTTTCCTAACACTAATAGGGTTTTTCTAAAACTGCCTCTGCGTGTCTGTAATCCACCCAACCATTTCACTCCAAGTAAGGGATATGGATTCTAACCTTCAGTTTCAGTGCCATACAATACCAAAAATCATTGACCTGTCAGTGTTACTCAGTTTTTACTCTTTATCTTCTTGCTTATTTTCAGCGGTCATCAAGTGTAGATACAAGTTCACAGTAGCTGTGAAAGGCACACTCTGGCTCACCCCACCACAAAACTTCTGTCCGTTAAGACAGCAGCTCTCTTGGGATCTCTGTTTCAATACAGAAAACAAAAGAGGCCTTTTTATGACACTGTATGTTCTCACACGAATTACTTGTGTTGTCTGATCCCAAGCCTTCTCACCAGTAAAATGAGGCCCCAATACCTTCCTGCTTAATGTCATTTATCTGCTAGCACTTTGTAGGTGAAAAGTACTAAGGCTAATACAGCTGGATGAGAAATCCTGTTCCTTTGGATTTCTACCTGCATATCCTGGGCACTGGAGCTTACAGCAACTTAATTCTTCAAAACAGCAGAAAGCTAATACCAGAATTTTACAGAGATGTGGATAATGAAAACTTATGTGGATGGATCTGTTTGATTATCAGCGCAATACTTCACTTGCATAACTATTCATGGCAAGCCCATATGAACAGATATTTACAAACATATACACGTACATATCTTTCTTTCAAGCTATCTTCCATGCGTCTTTGTTTCATGACAAATGTGTTGTAATATATATATATCTATTCTACAAGCAAATCACCAAGAATATGCCAAACTATGGTCTGAAAAAAGGAGAAAGCACAGAGATGCAGTCTGCTTCAAATAACCTAAGCTTGTGGAAAGGGTAACCCACAAGTTCCTCATCACTGAAGTGTGTGAGGATACAAATATATGCTCTAGTCTTGCTTGTGGGAGAATTTCCTATGTAACGGTCAACCTCAAAGACACTGTTTCTACATTTGACATGTCCGCAGTATTTCATAATGCTTCTGTAGGAGTACAATAAAGTACGTATTTATGAGGGGTTTAAACTCTTAATGAAAAATCAGCTAGTAGCTGGGACCTCAAAACTACTGCTTTTCACCTCACTGAAGTTGTTCAACTTTTAATGTAAAGCAGAGGTAAACCAAATGAATGCTAAATGCTGCAACACTTAGGGGAAGCAGAATTCTAGAATCAACAAGTTGCTAATTAAGTTTGGAGAGTTTTCTTTGAGGATTTTGTTTTCTACAGGAAGGAAATTCTTTCATTTTGAGCAACTTCTGTTCTTTTGTCCATGTGGCTTTCTATGTCTTCTTATACTTTAAGGCACTAGAAATTTTCTTTATTTCAGGTATCCAGTAAAAAAGAAAAAGCTTTACTGTGCTTTTTCTGCCATGCAAAATTTGGTAGTCAGACCAAATGGTGCTTAGCTACTGACAAGAGAACTGCCTTACACACATTCAAAGAGGAGGGAAGAGCAGGAGCGAAGTGTTCTATATTAGTAAGTTCTATGCGAAGCTGTTCTTCAGGCCAGAGGCCCTTTGGTACTATTGAAAAGCCACCTGTAAGAGACCACCTGCCACCCTGCAGGCTGGCAGGAGGTGCAGTTCACATTCACATTGTTTCAATCTTGTCTCTGATAGATTTAGCCAACTGGTCATTGAGGGGTAGCTGAGATCTGCTGTTCATGCCTTTGTTTTACAGGTGAATAAATTATTTTCACAATGTCTCTTTTACCTAGAAATGAAAGACAAAAGAGTAGCAAAAAGCCACAGCTAAACAAATACTCTACCAAAGCAGCCTGTACAGGGTTAAGCAGCACTTTCATGGCCTCTGCATGCATCTTCTGTTTTTCCTGATGAAAGCTGTGAGTGTGCAAGCACACACTTTATCTTGAATTCACTTCTTTTTGGCCTGTTTGCAGCCTCTGTGGTCTGTGTGAAGGTATTGGAGAAGTGAGGTGTGTTGCATCAAAATGGTAGGGCAGGTAAGCTGGCAGACAGGATAACTCACGCTGTTTCACTCAGATCACTCAAAAACACCTACTACTGCCTTAAATTGGACTAGCATTGCCACAGAACTCAGGGTTTCTTGTATAGATTTGAGATTCTGTATAATATTAATGTTCTGTATATACTGCACTTTTTATCACTTACTATTCTTCCCAGTAAACAGAAAAAAAGGGAGGTACAAGAAAAAAATTATTCCCATAAAACAGGAATTCTAAAACAAGACTCCTACACCTTTTTCCTAACCCAAGGCTTTTAAAAATCTTAAGCCTGTGTTCTTTTCCCTCTCTAAATCAAGGGGTTAGAAGAATCAAGGGGTTAAAAGAGCTCACACAAGATTAAAGAAACACTGCCTTCATTATGAAAAAAAGTTTTTAGTAATTTTTAGTTTCCAGATACTACTGCTATTAAAATCCTTTAATATAGTAGCACAGCTGGCTAGAAAAGTGGTAGAATTTTCAGATCTAAAGAGAGAGATGCTCTTGGAAAACAGAAGAAAAACTCCAAACCAATAAGAATTTTTGGTTTTCTGATAAAACTAACCAATTGTTCCAGACAAAGAGATAATTTTATGGAAAATATAATTTAATCATAATATATTTTAATATAATATATAATTTAACGCTGGTTTTTTTTATCAAATTTGAAGGGGAAGTCAGTTCTAACCATACAGGATAAAACTGGGAGAGGTGGCAGTTTCATGGCACTTCTGAACCACTTAAAAGCTTTCTATACCATTCTGGACTGCCTTCTCTCTTTCAAGGAAGACATAAGAAAGTCAGAGCAAAAGTTCATTTTGAATAATATGCTGGTAAAAGCACTAGTTACACATTGCCAGAAAAGCAACTGAAGAAATTTTTCTACTTCCTCTATGTTTGCATTCCTCATGGCTCAATAACTAGTAACACGAATTCTGAGTGAGGTCCTTACCTCTCCTCTCACATTGCAAAGTTGATGGCAAGAGCCAGAACTGTGTAAAATTCCCTTTTTTTCTTAAGAAGCAGTGGCTTCCCGTTCACCATCTCAGATCCCAATGCACGCACATTAGGTGGCATGCAGAGAACTCAGAAGAAGAACTATAATTTACAATGCCATCCCCTCCACTGTCTTCATCACCCAGAAGTTTCCAAACTTGACCAGGGAAGTTTTCAGACTTTGAAGGAGCTCAGCATGCATGGAATGCCACAGTTGGAGCTGAGCAGTCCCCTTCTCACCGGCTGCTCCTTGTTTCTGGCCAGTGAGGACTGTAAGATCTTTCTGAAGTTCCCTGACCAGTCACACCCCGACTCATTAGAGTACTTTAGCCAGCTCACTGAGCCCTGATTCTTACCTGCACAAAACACATACTGGGTGAATTTTCAAAGAACTGTTTGCTTCAGTGGTTGTGCCTTGAGTAAAAACTGCTACATGGATGTGAAATGTGGCACTAATATATGCTTAGAAAACCCAGAGACTGGAATTTAGGTTTTAGAGCTTTAACTTTCAACAGAAAAAGGCAGCAGGAACTATGTGCAGTATTTCAAGTCCCACTTGAATGTATATCAAAATAAAAACTTCTGTCAGTCGATTCGTAGGTGCTTCTAAAATAATGCGGTTTGGACAATCCCATCTTTAAACATTAGGTGGACATACATGCCCTTCAGTTTATTGACATTTCTTGAAGTTGTATTAGGGTTTTCAGCATAAGAATTCAGTTACTCTTTTAGTATATTCATAGAATCATAGGATGTAAAGGGGTTGGAATGGAGCTTAAAGATCCTCCAGTCCCAAATTCCTCTGCCATGGGCAGTCACACCTCCCACCAGACCAGGCTGCTCAAGGCCTTGTCCAACCTGGCCTTGAACAGTGCCAGATTTGGGACATTCAGGACCTCCCTGGGCAACCCATTCAGATGTCTTACAACCTCACAGTAAATAATATTTTCCTAATTTTTTCCCTCTCTCAATTTCTTTTTTTTTCTTTCCCATTTCATCTGCAGTTTTTAGTCTGAAAGCTTTCATGTTTTGACCAGATAGGGAGAAAGAATCAACAGAACAGAGCATAGTTTTAGTTTGAGATTTCATCTAGGATATATTTTAAAATTATTTGAATGGTGAGAAAGCTGTGCTGTCATGAGCTTCTGAAAAAAATCCAGGGGGGGAAAAAAAAAAGCACTCCTGGTCAAATACAGGAGGGAAAAAAAAGTACTCCTGGTCAACAGAAATATCAGAAAAATGATTAAAAAATTAGCTGATGATCTTCAGTCAAAAGCTGAGCCAAGGGAAATATAGGTTGGATATTAGGAAAAAGTTTTTCACTGAAAGAGTGATAAACTACTGGAATTGTCTTCCCAGAGAGGTGGTGGAGTCACCATCCCTGGATGTGTTTAAAGAAAGACTGGATGTGGCACTCGGTGCCATGGTTTAGTTGAGGTGTTAGGGCTAGGTTGGACACGATGATCTTGAAGGTCTCTTCCAACCTAGTGATTCTGTGATTCAAAATGCTTTATAATCCCTAACACATCATATATCAAGGGAATCAAGAAGCACATATGGCTCCAACTTTACTACAGGGTAAGGATTAGGTTTGACTGGACTACATATTAGAATCACAGCACACATGGACAATAAAAAGCATAAAAGCAACACACGATACTTTACAAATCCAGGGAAACTGCAGTCACTTCCTGATATGTATCAATTCAATAAGCATACACAAATCTCTGGGAAATTATATGTTCAGATTGATACACACATCTTTCAGCCTTGTGTGGCTGTTGTTGCTTTTCTCTTCTAATAATCCAGTCGGGTTCAGTGGTTCTTTCATCCATTTTAAAGATCTTGCCAAGTGACCCTACAGCAACAGCCCTGCATGTACAACCCAGATATTTCACAGACTGCTCCCTTAAGGTAATTTTTAAAGCAAGCAATTTCTGTGTTTTTCACGAAGTTAAGCTGTATTAATCGTGACTGGAAGCAGAGGAAGCCTGTTCAACACATGTGAATATTGTCTATGCCATGAAAAACACCTAACAGCTCCCACCACCAGAAATGAACTGAGTTGTAATGCACTGGCATCGGCAGAAAGGGATTCCACGTGTGCTGGGAGGTCTTTTCAAGCCTTGCTGGGTCGTGCAGAAAATTGGTGAGGGACTGCTTTTGTAGCACATATTGCTTTCCCCTCTCATCAAGAGGAAGGTGATTAAAACTGACATAATTTTGCAGCTGGTAAAAAATCTATGGCCAGTTTTGTAGTGCAAAAACCAGGAGCTAATGGCTACCTCAAGTCAGCAAACTTTCTCCTGGAACACCATTGAGCCATGTCTTACGGAACGCATTAAGGAAAAACCGTCCACATGTGCATAACTGAAAATCCTCTTAGCTAGGCACCTGAAGATTTTATCTCACTAGCTGCTCTGTCAGTTTTGTGGGTTTACAATTGCCTTCTTTTAATTTCAAAAGAATGTTTCAAATTGCTGTGAGAACACTGCATAAAAGAACATGGTGCTATGCAATTAACAGAGCACAGAAGGAAATACTCAAAATTACTCTATACAAAGATTTTTGATAAGAGTACAAACCAGAACAGGAATAAAGAAAAATATATTTGCCTAATCACTGCTTTATTAAAAATGTATTGGAAGTAAACGTAGCTAAATTTAGAAATTAGCATGATTTTTAATTAGAAGCATGCTTCTCTACAGTGCATGCCTATGCACTTTTTGGAACAAAAGTTCAGAGTTGACTATCTCATACAGAAATGTTATTTTAATAAAGGTCACATTTTAAATGTGTTTTTAGCTTTTCTGTATCACAGCTTCTGGCATAAACTCAGATTGTGAGTAAAACACCACCGGAGAGAAATCGTGAGGGTTCACCTTCCATGAGCAACAGGATACAAAACCCACCCATTGCCCAGCTCTGCTACAACAATGTTCTCTACCTCTATTCCCAACCAAGCCAACAGATTACTTAAAAAATTGTATCTAACCTTCACTTTACTTTCAATCTTGCATTTTGCTACTTCTTTTCAGCCAAAAGGAATTAGGTCCTTAAGTTTGACTGCGCTTCCGAACTGTACTGTCAGGTCAAATAAGGAACATTTTCTCTATGCATGCAAATTAAAAGATACTTGATTCAAAAAAACACTCAAAAACATAAAATGTGGTTGGCCTATTACCATAAGAACTGCAGAAAGTATCAGGTGGCATTGACATTTTGTGTATGCTATGATATCTTGCTGGTTGCTCTAAAATGAACAGAAAGTGGCAAAAGCTACTGAACACTCAACGTTGGAAGGCTGGTGTTTGAGATGTATGATTTTGAAATGGCTGGCAGATTTCTCTGCATCCAGAGCCGTACGCTGCCTATGTGACAGTCTGTCAACCCACACCAGGAGATCAGCTCTCCCCTGTCGCTGACTGCTGCGGAGACAGGGTGCAACCCCGGAGACCCCAGCAACGCTGCGGCGTTTTTGCCCAGCTGGCTGTCCGGAGCGATCGGCGGGCAGGACCGCACTGCGCTGGCCCCGCCGGGGCCTGCCGGCAGCTTCGGAGCCAAGGGGCGGGTCTGCGGCCGGGACCTGCGGGAGGATACGCTCGGCGCCTGGCTCTCGGAGAAGGGCTTTCGGGCGCGGCTGCCCCGCGGAGCCCGCGGTAGCCGCCGGGTCTCGGCGCACCGCGCACGGGGGTAACCCCCGGGGCGCGGCGCAGGAGCGCAGAGCAAACACCGCGCCCGCGGGCCCGTCCGCGCCGGGAGCGGGCCCCGAGGGGGCGCGGAGGGAGGGCAGCGGGGGCGGTCGGAGAGTGGAGGCCGTAGGCGGCGGCCGTCGGGGCTGGCCCCGGCCCAGCGTGGCCTCGCCGCCCCGGCAGGGCGAG
>VXBN01015413.1:3963-26093 GCA_013397395.1 Sinosuthora webbiana | reverse complement strand
TACCCAATAGGCCCAATTAAAAACCCACAGAAATTGACTGAAATCTCATTGACAAGAGTGTGTTTTTTGAGACCATGCAGGAAAACTTACGTGCATTAGGCTGTGGCATAATCTCAGGTTTTAGAAACGAGGGAAGAAAAATTTTTTCTAATTTAACTAGAAGAAAGCCCATGAAAAACTTAGTATGGAAGAATCCTTCAATTGGAAGGAAGAGAACAGTCCTATTCAGTCAAATGCAGTTATAATGAATAATGGTTTATACTGTAGTAAGTGAATAAATATTTCTGGATTAATAATTTACCAAATTCCCCATTGTCAAGTAATTTGGTGTGAGGGAGGAATACATGTGAGCCTTTATAAAAGAAATATGATGAGGTTTTCCTCAATGACTATTTCAAGCAGCTATATGTTTTTCTATTTCCAGCTGCTGCTTCTCTATTGTTGATACATTCCCAGCTGAAAATTTGCATGGGAACTAGGGTTGCAGAATCTTCTAGAAACTGTTTGCCTGCTCATTCCTTCCATCTTCTTCCTGGTGCAGAATGCTTTCAGATTTTCAGAAATCTACCATATGTTGTTTGGGAACCCAGTCTGTAGGAGAGTTGACATGCCTTTGGCCTTAGTCTCCCTACAACTTGCAGCCCCTCCTGATTGTTCTCCAGTCCTGTAGGATTAAGAATGTTTCTCCTCAGCAGAGTTGTGTATGCATGTGTTGCGTTGGTCTCCTTGAAGTGAAGTATTTCTTTCCTTCTAGAATGTGCTTATTCTGCATTTAATAGGAGAAAATACTTTAGCCAGTGCAATAAATGAAAATTAATTAAAATGCAATTAAGTTAATTTATGACAGACTCTTATCTTTAAAAAATTCAGGCTATTATTCTGAGGAAATTAGGTATAGTCTCTCTATAATTAGTGAAAAAATACACTGAAATGGATAGTGCGTGTCAGAGGCTGCCAAAATACTTGGTTTAAAAAGAAAGATCCTTGGGGTAATGTCCCAAACTCCCAGTTTTATAAAGCTCTAGAATTTGTTTGTAGATCTTTACATTACCAGGTCTGCATAATTACAGGGATTAAACTATGCCTGTAAGGCTGCCTGTTTTCTCCTGGTGCTTTCCCTCACACATACTCTGCTACTGCTAATGCCAGTACAGCTTCTCGTTCTGATAGTAGGAGTCCTATAATACAAGAAGCTCCAGGCAGCTGCCAGTGCTTTGAATACTGGTTGTCTAAACCTGCTCTGAGCAGGTCTATACACAATAACCAGGTAGTGCTGGGGGTTGGAAGGTAACTTTGCATTCTCAACTGCAGGGTTCATCCCAGTGAATCAGTATCAACAGTCATTCCTTTCTTCCCTCCCAAAAGCTTAACCTCCATTTTCCATGTGTAGATTCCCCTTTGTTTCAAGATTCTTTAAAAGCTACAGCTTTGCTTCAGTGAGGTGCTGAGTCTGTGTCTGACTCAAGCACTTCTCATAGAATCAGAGAATCATGGAACAAGTTGGGTTGGAAGAGACCTTAAAGATCATCTAGTTCCAAGCCCTCTGTCATAGACCAGGTTTGGAGAGCTCAGAGCTCCATCCAGCCTGGCACTGAACACTTCCAGGGATGGGGTGGCCACAGCCTCCCTGGGCAACCTGTGCCAGGGCCTCACCACTCTCATGGTGAAGAATTTCTACATGATAGCTAATCTGAAACTTCCCCATTTAAACATTTAACATTCCCCAACTTAAAGCCATTACCCCTTGCCCTATCGCTACATATCCTTGTCAAAAGTCCCTCTCCAGCACCTTCCAGGTGCTGGAAGGCTGCTATAAGGTCTTCTCAGAGCAGCATTCTCTCCAAGATGAACAACCCCAAATCTCTCAACCTGTTTTCATAGGAGAGGTGCTCCAGCCCTTTAATATTTCTGGCACTCCTCTGGAGTCTCCAGCAGGTCCACATTATTTTTATGTTGGGGGCCACAGAACTGGATGCAGTAATCCTTGTGGGGTCTCACCAGACCAAAGTAGAGGGAGGGAATCCCCTCCCTTGCCCTGCTGGCCACACTGCTTTTGATGCAGCCCAGGACATGCTTGAATTTCTGGGCCGTGAGCGCACATTGACAGATCATGTCCAGCCTATTGTACGCTAACAGTCCCAAGTGCTTCTTTCCAGGGCTGCTCTCATTCTCTGCCCAGCCTGCACCTGTGCTTGGGATTGCCCTGACCCAGGTACAGCATCTTGCACTTGGTCTTTTTGATCTTCATGGGGTTTGCATAGCCCCACCTCTCCAGCCTGTCCCGGTCCCTCTGGATGGCATCCCTTCTCTGCAGCAGGTCAACTGCACCACACAGCTTGGTGTCTGTGAAAAACTTGCTGAGGGTGTCCTTGATCCCACTGTATGTGTCACTGACAAATCTTGAACAGTGAGGGTGCCAGTACTGACCCTTGAGGGACAGCACTTGTCACTGTCCCCATTCGGACACTGACCACTGCTCTTAGTGCAACTGTCCAATTCCTTATAGACTGAGTGGTCCATCCATCAAATCAATGCCTCTCTAACTTAGGGACAAGAATACCATGTGTGACAATGTCAAATGCTTTGCAGAAGTCCAGGCAGATAGTGTCTGTTGCCCTTCCCTTGTCTACCACTGCTGTAACCTCACTGTAGAAGGCCACCAAATCTGTCACTCACAGTTTGTCCTTAGTGAAGCCATGTTCTTTTTCTGTTTTTCATGTTCTTTATTTGCCTCTTTATTTTCCATTGCCTTTGCACAATTTCCAGGAGAATATATTTCACGATCTTGCCTGACACAGAGGTGAGACTGGCTGGCCTGTAGTTCACCAGGCCTTCCTTTTTCCCCCACCTTTTAAAGATGGGGGTCATGTTTTTCAGTCAGTGGGAATTTCTTCAGACTTTAACAACTTCTCTAATTGGATGGGTAGTAGGCCTTTCATCTGCCAGTTCCCTCAGGAAATGCAGGTGCATCTCATCATGTCCCATGGGCTTGTGCACCTTCAGTTTCCTTAGATGGTCTCAAACCAGATCCTCTCCACAGGGACTGGTTCTTCATTCTCTCCTGTCTCCACATTTACCTTCTGTGACTTGACTGGAGCATTTGCAGGTAAAGACTGAGGCAAAAAAGCCATTGAGTACCTCAGCCTTCTCCATGTCCTGGCTAATCAGGTCTTCTGTTTCTTTCTGAAGAGGATCCATATTTTCCTTAGTGTTCCTTTTATTNCTTGCCTGACACAGAGGTGAGACTGGCTGGCCTGTAGTTCACCAGGCCTTCCTTTTTCCCCCACCTTTTAAAGATGGGGGTCATGTTTTTCAGTCAGTGGGAATTTCTTCAGACTTTAACAACTTCTCTAATTGGATGGGTAGTAGGCCTTTCATCTGCCAGTTCCCTCAGGAAATGCAGGTGCATCTCATCATGTCCCATGGGCTTGTGCACCTTCAGTTTCCTTAGATGGTCTCAAACCAGATCCTCTCCACAGGGACTGGTTCTTCATTCTCTCCTGTCTCCACATTTACCTTCTGTGACTTGACTGGAGCATTTGCAGGTAAAGACTGAGGCAAAAAAGCCATTGAGTACCTCAGCCTTCTCCATGTCCTGGCTAATCAGGTCTTCTGTTTCTTTCTGAAGAGGATCCATATTTTCCTTAGTGTTCCTTTTATTACTGATGTATTTACAGAAACTTATCTTGTTGCTCTTGGCATCCCTTTAAATGCAGGCCAGATTTAATTCTACCGGGGATTTTCATAGAATCATGCAATGTGTCTGCTCAGACAATCTCTCTGTGGTCCCCAGAGTCAGTCTCTCCTTGTTTCCACACTGTTTAGGCTTTCTTTTTGTGTTTGAGTTTGTCTAGGTGCTCTTTGTTTGTCCATAGAGGCCTCCTGGCAATTTTGTCTGACGTGATCTTTGTTGGGATCCCTCCTCAGCCTGAAGAAGGGGAATCTTCAATATTAACAAAATATCTCTTTTCCCTCCAGGATTTTATCTGATAGTACTCTCCCAGACAGATTCTTCAACAGCAAAATCTGCTCTCTTGAAGGTAGTGAGCTTGCTCTGCCCCTTCCTTGTGGCCTAAGGATCTTGAAGTTCACCATTTCATAGTCACTGCAGCCAAGGCCGTCCTGGAGCTTCCCATTCCACACCAGATGCTCCTTGTTGGTGAGAACAAGGTCCAGGATAGCACCTTTCCCTGTTGGTTTCTCTGTCACTTGGAGAAGTTGTCCATCAAGGCATTCAGGAACCTCCTGGACTGCTTATGTTCAACAGCTGTTGGGATGGTTCAAGTCCCCTCTCTGGACCAGACTTGTGAATGTGGGGCTGCTCCTAGCCATCTGCAGAGGGACTCATCTACTCAGTGTTCCTGGTCGGCAGACCCTGCTATAATGTCACCTGTCCCTCCCTTGCCTTTAGCCTGATTCCACTTGTCCTTTCAAATACCTTCCCTTTGACCAAGAGGATTGATGAAAAAACTACCTGCCCTTCAGAATCCCTTACTGTCACAGTCAGGGCTCTGCAGTCCTTCTTGATACTCTTCAGTCTTCTCCTGGCTGTGTCACGGTTTCTGTGTCATGTGAAGCAACAGCTGTGTGTAATAGTGCACTGTACAAGGCTCAGTAGCCTATTAGTGACATTCCTGCTACGACCCTCCAGTAAGCAGCACCCCTCTAGAGTGTGTGTCAGGTCTCCTGGTGCCTCTGAACCTCTCAGAAGTCACCTACTGCTATCACCCTTCACCTTTTCTTAGTTGTGCTGGCTGTGATGTGGGACCAGATGGGGCTGCCTTCCTGGTTGTTATCCAGGGAGCAGATGGGGCTGCCTTACTCAGCCATGGTGCTTCTCGTGATGTGACAGCTCTTTCCTCTTCAGTCTGCAGAGAAACAAAGTGGTTATGCAAGGGCATCTCAGGCTTTGGGGAATTCTCCTCTTTCTGCAAGTCCTTGCTATTGCAAGCTTCCATTCTCCTGTTATCACCCTACTTCCTTCTGTGTGATGGTTTAATGCATCAAATGAATAAGCCTGTAGTCTGCTTGCTTTCATATTCTGACCTGCCTGTACTGAAGATAAATTGTGTTCTGCTACTGAACTTTTTTACAGGGAGAACAGATGAAGTTGGCAAGTTATTTAGAAAAATGCACTATCCCACCTCTGGTTTTATCAATTATAATTACATGCTTTTGCTTAGTCAGAATATGGTTCTTTCAACAGCTGGTTTGCTTTATGTGTTTGGTAGCATTTGATGTACTGCTGGATATTTAACCTGTCAGTTTTTGTAGCTCATAGGGTCTGTGGAAAAAGTCTACAATATATGCAAAAGCCATTAATTATATTAGATTATATACAATTTCCTTTTTTCTTTCACAGTAAACTTTGTCTAAAATGAGCTGTGGCATCAAAGGTACTTTATCAGCAGATTGTCAGAATCTTGTGCTGCAAGCTCCTGGTGTTAGTTCTGCAAGCTCTACACATCTCTGATTTCAGTTTCAGAGGTGGATTTGTCAAATGGGATAACTTCCAGCAGCAGCTTGTTACTGCTGCAAAGCATAGTGTTGCCTGTGTTTGAACTGATTAGATTTTGGGTCATCACAGCATGCTAAATCCAGACTCTTTGGGTCAGTGGCACAGCCAGCATTGAAATAATGCCTCCCTTGGCCTAAATCCAGATTAAGCTGCATTTCATACACTGCCCTCCAAAAAAACAGGCTTTGTTAGGACAGAAGTGATTGTATGAGCCGTCAGATTGGCAGGTCAGAGAGCATCAATGTTAACACACCGTGATCTTGTCTGCTGATGCAGCTGTTTAATTTTAATCCTGCTTATCTTATGTCATGTCAGAGTATAAAAACCCTCTACTGATGTGATTACACATATACCCAAACATTCTGCAGAATATGATCCTAAATATAAGCAGTTTTCAGCTCAGAAAAAAAGTATTGGAAAAGTTGTTATTTTAAGCAAATTCAGAGATTATTGCAAAAGCTTTAGAATAACCACACTTATTTTTAAGAGATCTGTAAGATAATGGTAATGAAAAGTTATACATGAACTGACAAGCTTCATACATATTTATAAACTAAATTCTGAAGGCAGAAAGAAAGGTTTAGCAAACACCAAATAGGCAAGTAAATATGTTTTTTTCTGTACATTCATGATTTTTTATGAAATAAGCATTTTAAACGTACAATTTGCTTTCCATTTTGAAGATTTAAAACTTTTTTCCCATCCTGAGATACCTAAATGAAAAATTCTAATGGAATTCACTGATAATATTCCCAAATGGTAGATTTAAGAACTTTTCCTTAAATATAATTCCAAAGGGACTCTTTGAAATGTAGTCATTCACGTCTTCAACTCTGCAATTTTCATAGAAAAGAGTAATTGGTGGAAAACAGACTTTCATTTGTGTGATCCCACATGCTAATTGTAATGTTAATCGAAGACACAAGTGTTAACAAGGACAACAAAAGGTGCTCTCCTGCCGCATTTTGAAATGTGATTAAGTGCTTGGCTTCAGAATGTTTTCTATTCTATTTATGTAATGTAGGAAAATGTGCTATTCTATCTTCACTCCCTTTTTTGGAGGGTTCTAAGTTGTATATTTTAAAGTGGCTTGATCATTGATAGCAAGGTAACAGCCGAAGGAGGCTACATTGTGCAACCTCAGCTTTGAAAGATTTTACTGAACCCCAGCTTCTTCAAAGATTACCTACAAAATTTTAAAATACCAGGGTGTCTGGTGACAATGAATGCACTTCTCTTACGTCAAAGATGTTGCAACAAATGTAAACAAATTTTTTTTTGCTTCTCTCCTCATTCTTAAAAATCTGGAGGAAAAAAAACCCTGAACTACCAAGACTCCACAATGCTGATATAAATTCAAGGTGTCAGGTTTGAATACAGAGTTTGTAAATTAAAATTAAATGTACTGTTGGCAATTTCCACATCTGACAACTTGATCTTTTCAGTAAAGCATGTTTGGTGTGGTGAATGATGGACTGGTGAATGTGCCTCAGATGGTTATCAACTGCCTTTACACTTATTTAGATTCTTACATTTCACTCTTGCCATTCTGACTGCTTTATAGAACCGGGTACATGACTAGAGAAATAAAGTAAAATATCTCTCCTCCTCTGTTTAAAATAAGTGAAAAGAAAACACCAATCAACCATCAAACAGTGGAAGTGTGCACTGTGGGCAAGGTAAATTGGAGAAGTCTGTCTCCAGTTTGGTAATGACTACCACTTTTCTCCTGAAAATCTGTCTCCTTGGCAAATCCACTGCTCCCAAAAATACTGTCTTGCAAATGTTTGTGTGAATGGAAATAGATTATGAGAAAGTGGCAGTGTGATTTCTAAGTATGAATGAAGCTGATGATGTATTTTTATAACAGCAAATGTGTGTTTAAATCTCTTCATTTGTAATCACTTTGTTTAGGTGAATCTGGAGAAAAAAGAGAAACCAAACATAAAATGAGTTTAAAATGAAGCCACTTGAGAATATGATTCCACTGCAGTGTATAAGATACAGCTCTAGATCTTCCACCCTCTCTCTTGGATTTTATTGATGCTTTGGTAAGAAAAGTCCAGAATACGTGATTGCTTTGTGAAAAATAGTTAAGAAACACTGTCTCTGCTCTGCAGCTGTTACAGGCACAGAACTACAAACTTGGCTTTTGTCACAGATTTTTTTTAGATCTCCTAGCCTAAGGGGTAAAAACCCACTCACATTACCATTAATGTACACTGTATGGTGAGACTGATATTCAGATGTTTTACATAACAGTGTGAAGCTTTTACATAAATTTTGATTTTCTATTTTAGATCGAACAAGTCACACTTAAAGATTGTACAATTACCACAGACACCTTTCCAAGAAGTTCCTTTATGCAGAGTTGGAGAGGAGGCAAGATGTTGGCATAGCTGTTGACCTAAAAACCTGCTATGCCAACATATTGTCATCTTTCCTGTCTGTTTGCAGCAGAGGGAAGTTGTGCATTGTAATTGGCATTTGGAACAGCTTCAGTCTCTATAGATAACTTGAAATGTCATTTTTCTGACCCTGCTTTTGAGTCAATGAGGCAAGTGTTTATTAGTTACCTAACAACCAAAGGAGGGACAGAATTTGACTTGGGTTTTTTTATTACTGAAATGACAAACAGCTTAACGTGCTCTGAAAAGTTAGTGTGGAGACACAGTAAGAAAGGGACTTGAGGGGTCCATTGGGGGACAGGACAAGAATTGAGTGGTCTTTCTATCTGACCTCTACACATTTGCAGAGAGGTTATGTGTTGTCTACATATTATTATTTCTGTTTACATTATTTATTTTCTGATTGTATTCTCCATCCCTGTGTACTTTTCATGTTTGTAGTTTCTGTTAAGAGCCATCTAATAAAGGGTGTTGGGCAATGAGAATGCAGTGGTAGTCATAAAATGAATGAGCATTCACTAATGAAATGTTGTATCTGCATTTCACTGATGTGTTTTCAATACTTAATTAAGAATAATAAAACAGTAAAACTTGATCTACAAGGTTTCATGATTACTGTACAGGGAACCCAAGAAAAATATAAATTCAATGTAGCAATTTCATAATTCATACACTTATTCTACATAAGGTAGTACTTCACACAATTAGAATTTTGCTTTGAGAATCTTAAGTTAAAAGCTGGATCACAAGTAGTAGTGGTGCTTAAAAAAACATAATGAAGCAGAACTTGATTCCACATTGTGTACACAAAAGTATAGTAAAGTACACATAAAAGTCGTCTTTTTACACTTCCAACTCATTACTGTCACTCAGGTACTGCATTTGATCTGTGTATGGAAAAAGATGTTTATTATGATTAGGCTGTGTCATTGCCAAGCCTAACTTTGGGTTATTATCTGCACCCACTATAACAAAATTATTGTAATCAGATATTCTTATTATTTTCAGCTATGTAATTAATTAAGCTATGTAATTATCTGCAGTGGGAAGTCATTCAAGTGATGCCTTAACTTTTATATATATGTTTATTGTATATAACGTGTTTTAGTCTTTTAATGCACTCATGATGACAAACATGGAGTAGCACACCAAATACAGTTGCAGAAAATTCTATCATTCTAGCAAACGTAGAGAATGCTTCTCTCCTGATCAATGCTGACATTAATGTGATATTTAAATAGCAAGGTCTGAAGGCTAAAACATGTTACCTTTGTTCTAAAAGCAGGATGCAGACAGAATCAAAAATTCAGCTCTCCTATTGTGCCAAACCTACCACAGAGCAGCTGTCATCTTTCTTGTGGCAAGGTGACATTTGCTCTCAAACAAGTAGTGTCCCCTTATTTGAGCACCTAGCCTGTGATACTGGACATGGTGCTAGTGCTCTAATAAGCAAAATAAATATTACTTGGTTTTCTGAAAGGAAAATAATGGTGAAAGACATTTAACCTGCTAGAATGAATTAAAGACAAATGCAGACAGGGATTTGCTACTGGAAAACAATTATTATGGTCTGGTCCTTGTGGGGAGATATTAATATTTGGCTTAATAAGCAAGCTTTAAGTAAGAATAAAGAACTTAGAGTTACAACACAGTGTGATATAGTATGTTGTTTGCCTTGAATTTACTTGCTTTAGCATGAGTAGCTGAATTTTCTGGAGTTGTATGCCAATAGTTGCAGGCTTTCATCTAGAGATGTTTGTGGCTGGAATAGAGTTAATTTTAGTAATTTTCCTATTAGCATGTACAGTGAGAAAAATGTTGATTACAAACTAGTGTTTAAGTTATTGCCTAGCAATCCTTACTTTAAACCCAAGACTTCTTAATTTCCCATTCTCTACCAACTAAACCAGTGCAGAAGCACAAACCAGAAGATGAGAAGGCTGCAGTCCTCAGCAGAAACTGAGTCTCAGTAAGATAAGAATGGTTTCTGGCCTGCCTGAGGAGTCATGGGGAAAGAATTCTATAAGGTGTTAGGAGGCCCCAGACGAAAAGTTGCCATTGCACCAAGAGGCATGTGCAGGGCACATGAGGAACAAATGCATAAATTCTGAGGGAATAAAGGCCCATGGGTTTTTATAGGGGGTCCCTCAATAGATTAACCAGGCCCTAGCTGTCCTATTGAAGTACCATTCAATTTTTTTTTTTCTTTCTTTTCTTTTTTTTTTTTTTTTTTTTTTTTTTTTTTTTCCTTTCTTTTTTCCCCTGTGGCTGGAAGTCAGAAACTCTGCTGTGAGGAACGTAGGGTGAAGAAATTTCTTTTTTAGCATTTTCATTACATAGGGGAGTGTTTTAGTAGTACACATGTAGAACCTAAAACTACATAGCATAAGTATATTCTATGATTAGACAGGAATTACAGTAAAATATGACTATTTCTGTAGAAAACAATTCTGCTTTAGGAACAATGTCTACTATACTCTAGATACTGCAAACTGGCTGCTACATCATAAGAAACATACTCAATAGGTGCGTTTCAAGTAAAGTGTAACCACTTTACTTGTTTTGTGCATATAGACTTAAAATTTATGTTAAAGGTGATCTGATACATTGAGAAGAATGATAAATGGTGCAGGAAAGAGCAGAACAAGAACAAGGAAAATTATCCATATCTTTCTTGCCAAATACAAGACTGGGCAGAATTATAAGGAAGGGGAAGACAAGGGCCTGGGGTGAGATTCTGACCTTGCTGGTGTCAGCACAACTATTGTTCCATCTTTATTTAGGATTAGGATACAGGCATGGAATTGAGTTCATTATTAACAAGGTCTGGTTTAGAACATCTTCTATGAACTTTAATCCTTAGCAGTGCTCAGTTGTTTTGCTTCACTTACCATCCTAACACTACTACTTACAGGTTCTGCTCCTGCTTTGTGACACAGGAGTAGAGGCAACTTGGAGGCCTCTTTGTGTTGATAGAGAAAGAAAATAATTTGTCCTGGAGGGAGCTGGGGAATGAAATATGTAAGTACTCCACTGGGCAGCCCAGTGGATGTTCTTCATTAGTCATCAACATTCAACAGCAGTTGGCCAGCTTGGCTCCTGTGACCATGGAAATATACTGTGAATATAACACATGTCCAAAATAACAAAATACCGTGAACTGGGAAGGGGGAAGGTGGGAGAGATAAAGGTAATTGAAAACTAGTAACACAAAGTGTCTTCTGAAAAAGAGGAAGCAAAGAGACTTGATTTTTCTAGTGATTCCATTATCCTCTACTCTGGATCTGGCACTTAAAATCTCTTATCAGATTTCATGTGACTACATGTTCTGTATAGCACTGACTTTGCCCAGCTACCTGGTAATTGCCAACACAATTGAGACATGCAATGAGGCAAGTAAAAGCACAAAACAAGTGTTTCTTTTGTTTCATACTTTTGTGATCATGGCACAAGTGAAAACAAACTGCTTTTTTCAGTGCGTACTTGTCTGGAGAGTAGCAGTCAGGACTCTTCTGGAAGACAAAGGCCTATCCCCATCCAGATCGACTGCATGTATCTTTTCCAGAGGGAGATTATAACTGCTCATTCGCAGTACACTCAATCCTAGTGCATAAAGCCAAACAAGAGATAGTCCTCAGATGATGCACTGTATTGAAAGCTGTTTGCTTCTTACCTCAGAATTTTTTTCAGTACATGACAAAGACTTTGCTGATCTGCCACAAAGAATAAAATCGGAAGGATAGAACACAAAAAGGTAAACCTACATCTCAGTTGGAAAAATGAATTTGAATCTAGGTTGACTGCTGGTAAAAACTCCTCAAAATATTCTCTTTCATAATCAGGTAATTTCTTAGGTTATTTTCCAAGACCATACTCAAGCAAGTACTTGAGGAATACTCAGTTTTTGATAGATTTAGATTGACAAATGTTCTTAGCATTAAGTGTTTCGGATGTACTTAGGAGCAGTTTCATTCATGGCTTCTACCATCTCTGTAGAGCATTTCTTCATTAATTCAGGGGTAATTAGCATTATTTTTGTTAGTTGATTTCTAACCTATTAAATCATTTTTAAGATGAGATACCTATTTAAGTTGCTGGAGCTCACTTTTTGTATTCACTGCTGCATTTGTATTCTTCCAGAACTAAAAAGTTTTCCAGTGCTGAAGTACATGCCTGACTGGAGAGTAAGAAAAATTGTATTCCTATAATTGAATAGGAAATTGAATGAAATTGTTTACTTACTGCCATGAGGCAGGAGAAAAAGTTAGGCTTACTTAAGAAAGACAATACAAAGTTAATAATGGTACTAAAAAAAGTAGTTCTGCTTGCTCAAGAACAAGAAGGGACTGGATAAAAGTTGGCATATACAAAAGGAAAACTATTGCAGAGCTCTTTCCTCCTTTTCCATCACATGATGAAACTTGCTTTCATCTTCTGCTGATCTTTATGCATGTGTGCATACAGGGAGATTTATTGGTTGATTCACAGATAGTTAAGTGTGTGTGCCTGCAGTAGCAATTCTGAAATACATTGGTAAGAATCTGCTTAAGAAGTTTTAAGGTTAACACAGCACCATGTCATTTTTCAGTTATCTTTCCTACCTCAACATCAGTCTCTCCTGAACCACAATCAAGACAAAAAAAGCACACAAGGGCAAGTAAGTGTCTTTCTTACATAGCACAAACCTCCCAGCCCCAACCAAAACTACAGTTTCTCTGAATAAATTCCATGTTTCTTAAACCCCTGTCTTACAGTCAAGAAGCTGGTTAATAAATTCCCAATATTCATAAGATATTGTAAATCAAAGCTTAAGACCTTTCTTATGTCTATCTTCAAATACTTCTTGTTCTTCTCCAAGTGTGTATCTGAACTAATTTTAGTTCAAGTGGTACTTCCTCAGGCAATGTACCAGATTTACTCAGGTAACCATTAGCTGGACGGTCAAATTGGGCTCTTCATAAATATCTCATTTATGTAGATATCCCATTTCCAGGCACAATATACATAATCCAGCAAACTGATGTGACAATTCCTCTACCAACTGCTAAAGTGTTTTCCAGCAATATCCAAACAAACACTGTTCACACTTCTCTGCTTCCATCTTCTTCTGAATTTGTAGAACATGGTTTAAGAACTAATCTCTGTATATATTTAACAGTGCTTGGATGAGCATATTCTCATGATGGAGCCAAAGAGCAAGTAAAAATTGACTTTAAAAGCCCATCTAGAATTTGGGTAGCATGAAAAGTCTCCAGTGCAGAGTACCTTCTGAGCCCAAGGGTGATCTTCCTAAACCGTTATGTGGGAGAGCTACACAGTTTTTTTATCCAAGTGCCCAGACCTGCTGAAATGCCACGAGGTTGCATGCTTTTTTAATACTACTTTCTTTGACTTCAGGAAGAGTAAAGGATGGATGAAGAAGGACGCAAACAATAAATACCTGTAACTTCAGTACTGTTAAGGAAGCTTACTTACATGTGATTTCATGCATACTGGTGACCTTGATCATGTCTCTTCAGTACACGGCAAATGGGTCTTCAGGGCAGCAGACTTCCCTCTCTCTTTTTCATTCTAGACCAGGGGAAAAAAATTATTTCCCAAGGGAAAGTCTCCGCATAGTAACCAGCACCCTCTTGTGTTCGCGGCGCGCAAAAGCCAAACCCCGTGCCAAGAAACTCTGGATGACTCCGGAGCTTCATCCTGGAGCACCTTCCGCAGCCCCAAACCTAATATAACAGCAGGAACCTGAAGTCTTATACATGCTTCTCCAATAGCTGCTGGCTATTGCCCAGACAGGAAAGCAGTAATTAGCACGGCTATATGTACCTCACATGTTAATTTTCTCTAACACTGTCAGAAATATTCTGATAACAAATAATCTGAACAATTTCTGCCCCAAGTCTTTCTTCTTAGCTATCACTGCCTTGCCAAGAAGCTTGAGTGTTTCTCAAAATAGACTACACCACGTCTTCAACAGAAACTGGGAAGTTTCCCATGGCTCTTCAGATCTCCAATTCTTTACTCAGTTAAGGATTTATGAGGTAGAAATAGCCCTAGAAATAGTGCAATAGCAATAAAATGGTGTAAGTAAATCCAAATCAGAACAAATAGACAGTTTGGTAGGGCACAGTACTGGTATCTGAATAAAAGAACAACTGATGCAACCATCAATGGATCACCTCTCCAGCCACTAAACTGACCCTGAAGTGTGTTGTTGTTCTTGTTGTTTTCCTGTTTGGATTACTTTGTACAGAAAGTCAGAATTGCATATGTAGTTCTCTGTAGAAGCTACTCAATAGCTGTGGAGTTTAATTCCTGAGAGAATGGCACAAAGCTGTGTCAAGGACACTTAGGCTAGGTATTTGGAAAAGGTTTTTCACCTGGGCAGTGGTCAGGCACTGGAACAAGCTCTGCAGAACTTCTTGAACTCTGTCACAGCACCTGACAGAGTTCAAGAAGTGTTGGACAAATACTCTCAGGCACATGGTGTGACTCTTGGGGTACCTTGTGCAGAGACAGGTTCTGGATTTAATAATCCTTGTGGGTCCTTCCCACCTTAGGATATTCTATTGTTCTTAGAGAATTGCATACTTTTGCAGCTTTTTAAAATCCTTCTACAGAATTCTGTATATAATTGTCTATATAATGCTCTTATTGCACAGCAGTCATTCTCCAAGAATCTTCCAGTACAATGACCATTTAATTCTGTGGTTTTCTCTATGAGCAAAAAAGACAGTCCAAGTATTTTGCACATGACTATAAACATTTTCTATTGGGTTTGTATCTTACTTGCATAGAATTTTGTCATCTTTGCAAACTGAGTCTTGAATAACTTTTCCACATAGGAATGCTAATAAAAGTAGTGAATTGCCATCCAATTTGAATTCACAAAATTACAGATATAAAAAGATGTATAAGCTTGTAGTAGGTGAGTTAAATTAAGGTAAAGTATATTCGGAAGAACATGAGATGCAGGGAATATGCTCATGTATAACATGAGAACAGGAGTGCTGAATGCACTCATGAAGGTAGATTTAAAAGATTACCATTAAAAGTAATTAAAACAACTCAAAAAAACAGCTTTGTATCCTGAACCACATTGTACCCTATAGTATATAATGAGGGTGAAATACTGCATGCAAAAACCTACTAGATCAGCTCAAGTTAGGGTATGACATATGATGAATTCCTGTCATTTAATGTGTATCAGGAATACAAAAAAGTGTGAGTGAGAAGGGATTTCAGCCCTTGCAGCTTTGGCAGGGAACAGTACACCATCCTTGGTGGTGTCCTTTTACATGCTGTCCTCCATTGGTTCATTATGAAATCCTGTACCTCCACTAGTGTTTATAATGTATTGTCAGGAAGAAAATGTCCCCTTGTTTTTTGATACAAATAAATTAGTTAATCCCTCCTTGATTCTGCTGTTTAAAAAGACAGGTTCACCATCTACTAATCCCCACATGAGTTTAGTATCACAATTTAAATAAGACCAAAAGTTCTGTGTTCAGATGCAGAAAAATATCCTCCCCGATGTACTTCATAAAGATTGCTGATTATTCCATCAATACATATGCATATGTCACCTAAAAAGTGATAATCTCTCACTTGCCTTTATGCTTTTCACTATGTTCTTACTTTCAGTTACATTTTGTTTAACACATCATCCTATTGTCATCATTAGTTTCATTTCTGTGATCTCTGTCTGGCAAGGATGTGCACTTTGGTCTGAAGTGTTACCTGTTTTATGAACAAACGCAAGCAGACAACTGCCAGTGATGCCTCCCAAATCCACAACCAGAATTCAGTTGTGCTGGGGTCCCAGAGCTGGATGCAGGGTTCCAGCTGGGGCCTCACCAGAGCAGAGCAGAGGGGCAGAATCCCCTCCCTCCCCTGCTGCCCACGCTGCTCTGGATGCAGCCCAGGACACGTTTGGCTTTCTGGGCTGGGAGTGCTCATGGCTGGGTCATGTCCAGCCTCTCACCCACCAGCACCCCCAAGTCCTTCTCACAGGGCTGCTCTCCATCTGTGCAGCCCCAGCCTCTGCTGTGCTGAGGGTTGTCCTGACCCAGGTGCAGCACCTTGAACTTGGCCTTGTTGATCCTCATGACATTTCCATAGGCCCCTTCTCGAGCTTGTGCAGGTGCTTCTGGTTGGCATCCTGTCCTTCGGGGATGTTGACATCACCACTTGGTTTGGTGTCATCTGCAAATTTCATGAGGGTACACTTCATCTATGAAATAACACTGGTCCCAATCCAGACCCCTGAGGGATACCACTGCTCCCTGATGTCCCATTGATTGGGACTCAGATTTGTTAACCACTACCCTCTGGATGCCACCAATTTCTTACCCATGTAGCAGTTCAGCCATCAAATCCATCTGTCTCCAATTTAGAGAGGAGAATGTGGTGGGAGACTGTGTCAAAGGCCTTACAGAAGTTCTGATAGATATCTGTAGCTCTTCTCTTGTCACTCCGCCAGAGTAACCACCAGAGAAAGCCACTGGGTTGGCCAGACAGGACTTGCCCTTGGTGAAGCTGTGCTGGCTGTTTCAAGTAATTTCCTGTTTTCTGTGTGCCTTGGCATAGCTTCCAGGAGGATCTGTCTTCCCAGGCATAGAAGTGAGCCTTCACCACTCTCTCTGTGCCAGACCCTGAAATGTAATTTGTGGTTCACAGCTGGAACCCAGCAGCTGGTTCTTTGAGTTGGTGTCATCATTTCTGTGAATCCTGTAGGATCCTACAAGAAACCACAGGGGACTGGAAGAAGGGAGGTACTTCTGGGACAAAGTCTGGCTCCTGTGTGGTCATGGTCATTCTGTTACAGTAGTGCCTGCAAGTGAAAAGACATTCTGTCTCCCAAGCAAAACAGGCAGGATCTCCAAGTTGCAAACAAGTCAGTTACCACATACAAAAGAGTATTTGCCATTTACTTGGGAGGAATTAAAAGAGCCATCCTTAAATGTTTAATCAGTCCTTATGTTTTCATTTCCAATCTCATTACAGCTGCTGCTGCAGACAGAATGCATGGAAGCGCTCCAGACAGGTCCCACACACCATCTGCACAATCTTGCCAAAATCTGAAGGCCCAGATCTGAGCTGAAAAAGGGCTCACACAGATAGGATGAGGGACTGGGAGGTGGGGGGTGAAGGAAGGCTACTCAGGTTCCTGAGTCTCTTTTTGTACAGCCTTCCTTCCCAGCAAGGGGTGTTACCACATCTCCTAGAGACCTAGATCTAGGTGGTGAAGAAGGGTGACTTGCTGGGAGTTGTAAGGGGTCACAGATTCTCTAGACAGGCAAAGTATGGGTGAATGTTCCAGATTGCTCTNAAAAAAAAATCCATTCCCCAAAATCTCGTTCATCACTGTTAAGCTAACACACTCAATTAGACGAGAGACAGCTGTGTGCTGAAAATGTCATTCCATTACAACACTGCCACCTCTTGTTCTGCTGGTTTCATTTTTGCCCAGCTCCAATCTGTGGTGGGTGGATCCACCACCAGCAGAAAGGCATAAAGTCTCCACTACTTTTGTTAAACTGAAACCTTAAAAGGAAGAGCAACTAGCTGGATGCAATGTCATGTACTTCTATACAAATTGCAAAAAAGTAGAACACTTGAAAACATCCACATTCTATCAGTCAGTGTTGAGTAGTGTGTAACTATTTTCTCTGCTAACTCAGAGAAGAAGGCACTGAAAGAAATGGGCTGGGGAAAGAGGGGGGAACAAGCCAAACCTACCATAACAACAAAAACCACTCCAGAATCTGAGAAGCAGGAAAACCCACCTCACGAGAAAATGTCATGGGATTTGTCCAGCATATGTGAAATACATTTTATCCATGCAATGTTACCTCCAAACTCTGTGACTTCTGATATGAACCTCAGTTTTCCTCTCAGTACTTGTGCAATCTGTTACCCCAGGGGCTGCCACCCATGGGCATACATTTTCCAAATGCTGGTTTATGAAGAGCAGTGCCTACCTCCACAAGGAACACCAAGCCTAAGAATTATGAAGAGCCCCATGAAGAAGACTTGGCTGCAGATAAGCAATGTAAGTTGATCATCTTTGTCTTTGAGTTTTGACTAGGTAGTCTCTGGGAAGAGGTTTGCTCTAGAAGGAGGGTCACACTGTGCTAGCAGGTACAACATGGGGAAAGCCCACAGATGGCAAGGAGAAGAGACAAACTGAACAGACTGGCTGGGCCTCTTTGTCCAGTAGGGTTGGACTACTGACAGAGATGGGGTTTCTGCATGGATTCCTTGATTTCTAGCACTGTATTTCATTTTTATTTATTTCAGATGGCAGTTATATATAATACACTCTTAAATTAACAAGTCTTTTTGCTAGACTTTTTCATTAGGTCTCCCTATGTTTCAGTCTTCATGTGCAGAGTAGCTGAAAACAGGTGTAAATGTTTTAGACAAACCTAAGTGCCTGGGAGCAGCCAGAAGTCTCTGAAACTGGTGAGTAACCCAGGCACACAGCCCTGACCCCTTGGGCTGTGTGGCCAACTGAAACTGCTGGTCAACTCACCACACATAAAGCAATGACCTGACAATCAGCAAATCAGACAATCAGACAATCAGCCCAGGTGCAGTTTTCACATCTCTTTCTAGCTGGAACATCCAGTCAAAAAGAAAAATTTGTTCTTCAAATGGAATTGGCAGGAGGCAAGCAGATTTACTGTGGTTGACTTCTAACACAACAGGACTTGAAGCAGCTTCAAGCTTCAGGTTTTTCAACTTCTTACTCAGTAAACACATTAATTCTGAACCACATTTATTGAATCCAGACTTTCTTGCAACTGTCTCTGGTGTCTAAATCCAAGATGAACCCTCAGAATCTGTGCTTCTTGTTTTGGACACGTCATGTGTAGGGTCCACCTTGAAAATGTTAGTAAAGGTGAAATCAGGAGATATTTTAAACTAAAAAATTGTGTCATTTCATGTAATTGATTTCAGGAGTGAAACATATGCAATTGGCAATTCTATTTGGATTCTTACAGCACAAATTTCTCTCATTGCCTATTTTTTTTTAATCTCTACAATCTGTAATGTCATGTAAGTGTCATGTATATAATCAGCAAGCTAAGAGCCCTCAGGTAAGTACACACAACACTGCAGAAAGTATTGTCTTAATGTCAGGATCATGAAAGTAAACCTGAAATCCTAATTCCTTAAGTTAGGTTTTAGATTTAAAATTTTGATCTTTATGTAAACCAAATTTATAATTTCAAGTACTATAATCAGGCAATACAAGAACTATAAAATCAACATATAAGCTGAACACTTGATATATTTTAGTCCAACATTTCATGTTTCAGTCCAATTCTCTGTAAATACACCTTCAGTAAATGCTATATGTAGAGTCAATATGCATGAGCAGTTCATTGAGATGACTGTGGTACTTGGGGCTGGACACGACGCTGACAAGACCATCAAATAGCCAGGGTATAAGAAATACCAAAATATAAGTCCTTGTTATTGTTTGTTTGGGAACAAAACAGAGATGCTACAAAAATTACTTCATTACCCCTTGAGAAATTAAGAATTTCTACATTATCTCTTGGAAATACCATAAAAACATCCACTAGCAGTTACAAGTTTACAAAACCTGACGCTTGGCTCCAGTCCTGTGGATGCACTGTCACACCTCTCCCCCACAGGCCTCACTCACCCATGGTGACAAAAGTTGCAGGCAGAGCTGGCTGCCACTCCTGACTTCTCTATCCCTGCTCACTTTCGTATCCAATTCTCTCTGAACAGCGTTCCCACCAAGTGCACCCTGGATCTTGCTTTAATTTAACGCTCCCCTCCTGACTCCCGCACGTAGACAGTCCCCCAGGCCAGTACTCCCTTGCCCATGAATGGCATACCTCAGTCTTGTGCCCCGACCTGTTAAAACAGCCTTCACAATCTGGGTGTTTTCAGCTACCCTTTATTTTGCTGTTCTCCAGGCTAAGAAGAGGTCATTCCAGTCCTGGGAAATAATAACTAATAACAACAATAAACCCCAGCAACTACAATACTGGCAATAATAACAGTGGTAATACTGATAGCAAATTGACTGTGGTGGGTCTCTTTTTGAAATCAGCTGTTTCAGTCAGAATTGCTTATGTGCTCTTACTGTTTAGGAGTAAATCAAAAAGCATTGCTTTTATGCCTTACAGAAGTATTTTCTCACAAAATACCTAAATTTGTGCTCTCTTTAGCATGAAATATGCAAATTCCTTGTATGTCTTTCCCCTGTGTGTGTCTTGGCCCATGCAGCTCTTCATCTCCATGCTGATAGAATTAAGAGCTGATTCTCGCTAAGACACCCACAGATGAATTGTGACAAAGGAGAGGCAAGAAGTTCCTTCAGGGATTCATCATTTATGGGAATCGAACACAAAGTAACCAGATGATCTAGATTATGGTGGTTGCCCCACATACACTGCACCCCCAGACAAGTCCCTGCAGCCGGGATGCACCCTGCCCTCTCCCAAAGAAAAACCTGAGGTCCTAAGCCTCTGTGTTTGTCACAGTCCCTCTGGGTGTCTGTGAGGAGGGAGCAGATGTCAGCTGAGCAGCACCAGAACACATGAGCCTTGGCTTCTAGTCCTGTCCTGACTTGGCTGATAGCCTGGCTAAAGCACACAGTAACACTTGCAGTAGTTTTGGAGGTACCTACCCTTAGCCTCTCCCTCTGAGTGCTAGGGATTCCCACGTGTGAATTAAAACACCCAAAATACCGTCATCAGACACTGACTTTATTAATAGAGACAAACAAAGGATTAAAACACGTTATGAGTTTGCTGAAATACACAGTGTGCCTATGGAGGACAGATATATTTATATACATCAGTTCATTGTAGAAACATGAGCAGTTTGGTCGAGGTGACTAGGATATCCCCAGGTGGTTTGCAACGAATCCAGACAGCCTTCTCTCCGTGGTGGCCCTGGTAAAGCAACCGATTTCCCCCCAGCCCCACCCCAGCCAGGCCAGTGCCGGACCCCCTGCAGACCATCAGTGTCTCATGCCGGCCTTCCTATAGCACAGGGTGAGCACAGCTGGATTTGGCCTGAGGCCAGCGGTGCGGGTGAACCCCAGCGAGGGCTGCAGGCTGCTTGTTCTGGGGTGTGCCCAGCTGCGTCCTCTCAGCGGGGAGGCAAGAGAGAAGGGTGCTTTGGACACACCGGCATGCCGCCTCCCCCGCTATCCCAACCACCCCAGGGGAATCCCCTGGCCCCGGCTCCTCCAGCCGGCAGTGGGTGGATGTTCCCCGCCCGAGGAAGGAGCCGGACAGCCCGGGGCACGGCACGGGTCCAGTACTGCTTCCCGACACGGCTTGGCACTACTCGGGTTTGCACTGGGACGGCACTGCAGCCCCCGGGACCGGCACGTCCACTCCCAAGGNGAGGGGAGGGAGACAACGGGGTGGGGCGGGGGAGAGAAAGAAAACAGCTCCACGGATGTCGGATGTCACGGACGGCGTTACACGGGCAACGTGGGGGCTTCTCGCTGCGTTTCTCGGGCTGAGGAGCTGCGGGAAGTCGCCGGCACGTCGCGGCCAGACGTCAGTGCCTGCGCTCCCGGCGGCTTGTCCCGGGGCGACTCTGCTTACAGGCACTTGAGGAGGAACGAATTGCACGACGTCCCCCGAGGGCAGTCGCAGAGCTTCCCGATGCGAGCCCCTTTCCTCACGGCGCACTGCTCCCCGGCGTCGCACTGCGGGCAGCGGCCGGCGGTGAGTGGGACCGCCACCAGCGGCCGCCTAGACCTGTCCCGTCCCGTCCTGTGCCGTCTAGCCTATTGGCTAGACCAGTGCCATTCCCTTCCCTTCCCTTCCCTTCCCTATTCTCGTCCCCATTCTCGTCCCCATTCCATCCCAATTACCGTCCCGTCTCCATTCCGTACCCGTCCTGTCACGTCCCAATTCAGTCCCCATTCTATCCCTTCCCCGTTCCGTCCCTTCCCGTCCCTTTACCATTCCGTCCCGTCCCGCCTCATTCTGCTCTGTCCCCTTTCTTTTTATTCCCTTCCCGGTCCCGTCCCGTCCCGTCCCATCGGGACACTCACCATGGGCACCTGCCCGAACTTCTTCTCGTAGTGCGGTCCCCTCTTGCTCTTGAGCTTCTCCAGCACCTCCTGCAGCGCCTCGATCTGCCGAGAGACCACAGAGCCGCCGTCACACCGCGCCCGCCCCGGCGGCGCCCCC
>VXBN01015411.1:1750085-1829147 GCA_013397395.1 Sinosuthora webbiana | reverse complement strand
TTAATGCTGTAGTTGTTTAGTTTCTTGGATTTTTTTTTATCTGTTTGCTTTGTAATACATACTAATAAAGAACTGCTATTCCTATGCCAAAAATCTTTGCCTAAAAGCCTCTGATTATAAATTTATAATTGAAAAAAAAAAAAGAAAGAGTGGCTTACACTCTCCATTCCAAAGAAAACTCCAGCTTTTATCTAGCAAATACCTGTCTTCCCAAACCAAGACACCAAGCAAATGTGTTTTTATCTATGCCCAGCCCAAACCTTCCCTGCCCTGTGTTGGAGAGGGTTGGTGTGGGATGCAGGGAGGCTTTGCTGGCAGTGGGCTCGGGGCAGATGTGTGCTCATGCATTTCTTGGGAATATCTGCTAGTCTGGCCTCAGCCCTGATTTGTCTTGGCATGGCATTACCTATTTAGCACTGTACAAAAATAGAACATATCCTCCTGTTCTCTACAGGCTGTCACTTTTTAATTGCTATAGAGGCAGCACTTCAAAGAGTTCCTGTAAGTTTTTTTTTTCCCCCTTAAATACAAAATCTTTCTCACTTGAAATATCATTAATGAATCAAAGAAGCCTTTATCATTTTTGTGGGATAGCAGCTAAAAGCTGGTGGCTGCGTTGTTGCAGTGACCAGTTTCTCGGATTATTGTGTAATTAATCATCTCATTGAAGGAGACAAAACTGAAATGGAAGTTAAATAATGACTAACTTCTTTGCATCATCCATCAAAATCCATCAAGGCCTTTTCAGAGCTTATCGACTCTTTCCCAGGTTATGAGTCTGTCTCTCCCCAGCAGTCTCAGCTTTTCCAGATGAGTTTCTCTCCTGGAGGTTGGTGCCTGAGACAGGGCATTGGTCTCTATGTTAAATGTCACCATAAAGTATAATAAAACATCTTCTGAAGGGATCTTGGGAATTGAAGTCTTTCGTAACCAGAGAGGATCAACTTCACTTCAACCTGCCTGAGCAGATATTTATTTAATGTGCCCATTAAAAGACCTTCTGAAAGAGACATCCTCCCAGCTCTGTCAGGTCACTTATTTCCATGTTTTTTTGGAGATGAGAAGCAACAGCCAGAATTTGGTGCTTGGGGAAATTTGGGCTTGCTATACTTAAAATTTCTCTCTGCGTGCTTCTCCCTTAATTATCCTGGGTGTGTTTCCTTGTGATTCTGGTTGCTAATTAACATGGTAAAGATTATTCCTGTGAGTACAGTCAGGGTTTTTTTTTTAAAGTTTTATCTGCTGATATTTGTGCACAGACTGCCTGAAAGATTGAATCATTTAATTAAAGGAAGAACAAACAAGAGGATTAATGTAATCTATGGGATGGGGACAGGAGACTGGAAAGGGTCAGGCGAGAGCTACACAGGGTGCACTCAAATGCCTGGTGAAAAGCACACATGGTTCACTGCCTGCTGAAATTGGTAAATAGAAATCCTTTAATACTTCTGGCAAACAGCGAGTGGCAAAATTTTGGTGTCAAATACGAACGTTCTCATTTACATTTAAATAGTTTAAGTTTCCTTGAGTGTGTCACACGTAGGATGAAACAGTGCCCTGTTATTGCAAATATTACTTGTAGTGAAAGTAAATAGCATTGTCACCAGTGTTGATCTGCTGCACTCAGGAGTCTGTTTCCAAATATTGATTTCTGGTAAATGACCTTTATCAGTGTCGCAAGATTTTATTTGGAAAATGTTTTGTGTCAAAGCCTGGGAACGTTCACTGGTGACCTGGTTGCATTTGCTAACAGCCATCAACATCAATTTGCCCAGTGTCTTACAGACCTGTGAAGGATAGAGCATCCTCTCTCTCAAAAAATTTAGGGGCTGTGATGATTTGGGGGCCGGTTGGGACTCAGTGGCAGTCACAGAGATGAAGAGGGATCAGCAGATCTCAAAGCTACAGGATGACCACTTCCAGGAACATCAACTTTGTGTGATTTTTGAAGCCCCAGTGTGGATTTGAGTGTGGCACAGATGTTTGAGAACATTCTGGCCTGCAGAGCTGGATGCTGGTCCTCATTTCCCAGCCTGGATTCAAAGCTGGGGACTGACTGAACCTCACCTACCAAGGGATTTTCTGTTTTTAAAATTGCTGCAGTTTATCAGGTCTGACTTGGAAATAGCTTGCTCATCTACATAATTAAGCCATAAATAGCAGAGTAAATGAACTTGCTTTTCAACTTTGCAATGAGGTTGTTATTTCTTCTTGAAGTTCAGGAGACTTGTTGCCCAGTACGTGAGTGATTTTCCTAAACCTTTGTCTTTGCCAAAATAATGGCTGTTTATCCTGGGGTTCTGCAGAGTCAGATTCTATTTGGGAGCAGTTAAACAATGACTTTGAGTTATGGGAGCCTGTGAGTGACAACAGGAGTTAGGAAAACATCTCCCTTTTTTTCTATTCTTCTGCATAAGTGATGAAACAGGAAAGTAGAGACAGGACAAACAGACGTGGTTTTCTGTTGGCATTTTCACTACCTCCGAAATAAAAATGAGATTACTGAGGTCACCAGCTGGCCATAAGTCAGCGAGTTTGTGTTGGAGGCAGTTATGCCCCTTGGCCAATGCTATTGATAAACCAGATAATAGCTTCTGCCATTGAAGTTTGCACTTAATTTATTGCAGAGAAAGTCGTGCTGGCTGTTCCTGTAGATGGTTTTTCCTGTTGGGATATGCTCTGACTTTGAGCCAGGATTGCTGGCATGGAGAGTGGAGTAACAGCCCTTGTACCAGCTGCTGGGTGCCACACTGCAGCGAGCCAAGAGCAGCTCATGCAGGGGATTGGGTTACCAGGCTAAAAAGTTTGTTTGCTGCCTGTTGGGAAGTGCTTATCCAAAAGGAGACGAGAAACTCTTGCTTAGTTTTCAGATGAAAGTCAGCCATGCACAACGAGGAACAGCTTAAAGTGGCTCGAAACTCAGCCTCTTGTGATGCCAGAGCAGCAGATGGCCTGTTGTCACTGCCGATGAAAATTATGTTAATTAATATATTACAGAATTGACTCCGGTTGAACATTTGTTTCTTGTGAGCATGTGATTATCAGCTTTTCTGGAAGATGAATTTTGGGAATATTTCAACTGATACATTTCTCTGAAATAGCTTTCTGGAGGTTTAATGAGCTGTGTGTTTTTGGTGCTGTGATGCTAAATGGATACCAGTGATTCCACTGGTGTTAAAGAACTTGGAGATAGTGGAAGGCAGAGTGAGAAAGCCCAGAAAATACTTTGAGAGTGTGCACTGTCACCTGCTGCACACATGGCTGCCCCAGAGATGGCCACACCACGGCCCTGTCTTGAGCAGCAGCTGTTTTCCATATTTACAGCGTGATTTTATGGAGGGATGGATTGAGTGAATATTTGGATTCTTTCCTATTCATGGCCCAAGACCTTTTATGCACCTTTTTTTTTGCTCTAAAGGAAAGCTGGAGAAATCCAGGATGTTTTCAGGGGACTCTTTTCCCACCATGTAGATTTCCTGGCTTTTATTAAACAGCAGACTTGAGGATGGATGTTTCCTTTGGTAAATACCCCAAGTCAGGTCCAGTCCATGTTTTTCCAATTAAAAATTAACTTCTACATGGGTACAAGATTTCATTTCTCCTCCTCTAAATTACTGTGAAGTCTTTTGGAAAGTCTTACATGCTGCCACTCCTTTGTGCACAACCTAGAGAGTTTTGCATTCCTTGCCTGTAGAAGCTGCTGGCTCAAGCTGAAGGATGGTTTTGACAATAGCAGGCACAGATGCTTCAGAAGGTGTAAATCCTCCCCAGTCGGCAGATGCAGATAATCTGTCCCCTACTGTTAGCCACATCCTGATCTCTAACAGATAAAGACTGACTTAATCCCCAAAGCATGAGCTTTAATATCCTTTACAAAAGCCTCCTCCTAATTCTCAGGGCCCTGGTGTGGTTTTCTCCCCCGTGGAGTGGCTGCTGGGTGGCTGAGAGGTCTTCAGGGCTGTCTGAAAGGCAAAGGGGTGTTTGCTGGAAGGGCTGGTCACTGCCCCAGAGCTGCCGGCAGCATCCTCTCTGCAATTTGCAGATGCTGCTTTTATTTAGTTTACTGTTTAAAACTGATTTTTATTATCCCCTCTTTGGCTTGCTGTCTTTCATTTTCTTATGGAAAAAGTTGGTTTTTTTGGTGATGCAGCCCTTGCTCCAGTGTCTCTGGTGTGATACAGCCCCATTCCTTCACTTCTGCAGGAAAATGGAGGGATGGGGCTGTTAGCCAGGAGGAGGCACTGAGCATTGCTTTGTTTTGTGACCAAACCAACCCCATCTGGGAGCTTTTCCCATCCCAAAAGGCTGGGATTTGCCTTCCTGCAGGTCAGCACTGGCTGGTGTGGGCAGCAGGCCCTGGAGGGAGATGGCTGGGAGGGATCAGGAGCCCCTGTGCCTGTGCAGGTCTCAGTGCAGGACGTGACACCCAGCCTGGCACTGGTGCCAGTGTGAGGGACGATTTTGCTGCCACAACGGTGCTTTTAGCTCAGGAAAGCATCTTGGAAGAGTTCTGAGAGAAGCCAGCGTTGGTCTGTGCAGAGAGCTCTGTGCCTTTCCAAGCACGTGCCCCTGTTCTGTCTCTGCAAAAGTCTGAGCAAATCTGACTCTCACCCTCAGTGAAACCGTGTGTGATGCTGTTCCACCCCGGAGTTTGTTCCCTGGGAGGCAGCAATGACCTGGAACATCTCCGTGTGCCTAACTCTGTGTAAGCACAAGGCTGACCCTTCCCTGCTGCACCCAACATTTGTGAGGCATTTGAGGTGCTGTGTGGAAATTACAGCAGAATATTTTGGTTGTATTTCCCTAGTCACCATAAACGCACAGTGTGAGTGCTTGTTATGGAACAATCTGGAGGGAGTAATGAGCTTGTGTTGAAGGTTGAGGGGTTTTGATTTTTTTTTTGTTTTTTCTTTTTAGGGAAACATGTTTGTTTTAAGTAAATTGCAAAGGACTCTGAACACTCATGAGAGCAGCTTTTAATTGCTTTGTAGCAAGTGTTATTTTTCTTCACAATCTCACAATTAACCTACTCCCTGTGGCTTCCCAGTGCAAGTTCTGCTGTCGGTACAAATTGATTTTGCCTCTGCCTTTTGTATTGGGAGGAGAGGGGAAATTAATTCCCAATGCCTTTGGCTCACTGGAAATCTTTTCCTGCCAGGGTCTCTGAATCTAAATGGTGTTCTGGGATTATTTAAGGGCTGAGCATCTTTGTATTGTTCCGAATGCCATTTCATTCCCTTCCACTATTCCTCCAGTCTTTATTTTTTTTCCTAGAATTTAAATTGCAGCCCATATTAGCAATGAGCAGGATTATGCAGGTGTGAGTGACTCAGTGGTAAACCTTGTGTTTCAGTGCCTTGTTAAATTTGCAGAGGGAGCAGGGAAAAAAACCCTCTGTCATTTTGAGCTGAAAATGTGAATGCCTGAACTAAACCAGCAATTCACTATATTTGAAGGAAAGTTTGGACAGGGTTTTGCTTGCCTAATTTGAAATTGTCTTTGAATTACTCTGTGACAGTCTTTCTATGAAAACTCTACGAGTTTTATTTTGCTGTCAGTGCCTAATCACTGCATAATGGCAGCCTGAGTTAGTGAAGAGGTAGCAAATGCGTGTAGTTTGCACAGCTTCCAGGGCCATAAATAGACTCTGGCACACATTTCTTTTAAAACCTTGATCTGAGCAGCAAATAAGCATGTGTGTAAGCAGTCTCACCAATTCCTGCAGTGCATGGCTCTGGTAGTGGTAAGAAGGACAGTAAAATCCCAACAGAGAGCAGTGGGTCTGTGTGCAAGTGCGCCAGCGTGGACACACAGCTGTCTGTGCACATGCTGCTGGCTGTCTAAAGGTTTGGCACCTTTTTTTAAAGTGGAGAGGTGTGGGAAAATAGTGACATTAGATACTGCTGGCAAGTGCTGTCTGAGCTGGCCAGCCCTGTGTCTGTGCTTTGTGCAGACATGGGATGAATGGTTGCTGGAGGCTGTTGGTCATTGTTTCCTGTGCAGGGTGAATCAGACAGACCTCACTGGTGGGGAGGCAGTGCACAGGCACGCCCCAGCCTGTGTGTGAGTGTGTGCTGAGAGTGGCCCTGCTCTGTGTGTGTGTCCTGGATGCGTCTTCAGCTACGCCCAGAACGAGCAGGTATCACTGCAGAGGGGAAAACACATCTTACAGTCTGAGAGTGCACGGGAGAATAGGAAATGATCGCCAGAGGATGTCAGAAATCAGCCAGGAAAGATTTCTGAGAACGTGCCCTCGAGCACTGAGATCAGCTTCCATTGCCAAGAGGCTGCTCGTGACAAGCAGAAAGACAGACTGTGGGTGGGGGTTTGGAGCAGTGCTCAAGTCAGTGAACCAAAGATTTGCAGCCACAACCAACTATTAGTAACAGATGGTTTGATCCTGGAACTGGAGGTCAAAACCAAAAGGCTGGTGGTGGTGCTGAGCCACGTTTGTCTTGTCTTGCTCAGCAGCCTGGTGTGGTAGTCTGGGGGAATGTCAAATAAAACATCCAGCCTGCTCCTTGGCTTCACCCTGTGGACTGTGACAACCCTTGTTGGCCCTTGGAGGAGGACAGAGGAGTTCCCAGTGACCCTGACAGGACCATGCACGATGTCATGGCCGTCACTGCCATGTCACACACTGCTACTCCTTTCCATGAATCATGGATATCTTTTAGCATGGATATCTTCTAGCAGTCCCTTAAATGCCTGTGGTCACAGTCTGTCTCACCTTAGGGTAGGGTTTAATGTATGTCTGTTTCTTTAGTTGCTGTCAGTGTGCTTTACTCGGTAATTTTTGACCCCTTCACTTGAAAAATGGATCTCAGGTCTGTGCTTTCATTGCTTTGCCCTCTTGTGTAAGTGATGAAAAAGACGTGCTGAGGATGTCAGCCACACTCAACCCTTGTACTTCTGTTTCTAGCAGAGTTTTAAAAGCAAAAAAAAAAAAGTGATCTCATTCTGTTGCAGAGATTTGTGGACAGAATTGCCTTTATCATCTCTCTCTCTCTCTCGCCATATGTGGCTGTTGTTCTTCCCTTCACTGTCTCTTCTCAAATACATCTTGACATAGAACATGTCCATACAGGGATCTTCAGAAAAGCTGAATTAAATTAAGTAAGGTGTGAATTTAAAAAGGATTATTTAAACCTCATTAAACCTCTGTGTTTGCACACTTTTCAAAATTAAAGTTGCTTTAATTTGATTTCAGTTCACTCCACTTCCTAAGTGGAGTAATCTCAATTTAATTAAGGCAAATTAATTGAGTAAATGTCCAAAGAGAGATTTAATGTCAGGTAGAAAAGGAGCATTCAAGGAAAATGAGTAAAAGGGAGTTGAGCTTATTCAAAGCTAATAAAAGCAGAAACTCTTTCCAGTCTGAGATGTTGCAAGAATTAGACCTGATCTGTGGCAAACACTGTAATTGTTATCTTGTAAAGGATACTATCAACAAGTGAGAGCCATTTCTTTTGGCTCATATGAGCAAACTCTCATCACTCCTTCAGTTCTGGGCACCAGCCCAATATTGTGAAAGGAGAAAGCTACGTGTGTTGAATGTCTTCTCCTCTTACTTTATTCATTCCTTTAGGAACCAGAGTAGATTTATACCAAATAATAACCTGTTTGTTTTTATTTTACCTCCCTGTCTCCTCCATCTGTTTCTTGCACAATATTTTTCTAGGATTTTTTTGTTGTTGTTGTTGTTGAGGAGGAATGAGATTGTGAGGAAAAGTGGTGAAAACACACCCCTTCTTTCATGTGGGGGGTGCTTATCTCCACCTGTGCAGGAGGTGCTTGGCCAAATCTCATTTCTGTCTTGTTTCCAAAGAAATTCAGGTCAGAAATATCTGTCAGCTCTGCAGAAGGTTCAACAGCAGCAATGGTGAGGAAAGTGAAGGGGTGTCACTCATGGCAGCAGGAGGGTGGAAGGTAAAGGCAGGATGTTCTGTGGTGATGGGGGTGCTCAGCGTGACCTTCAGTCTGATTTTCATCATCTGAGAAATGCAGTAATTAATGAAGAAGCTTCACTGCTGCAGGGACAGGATTTGAGCAGCATTAAACATCATAAAAGCCAGGAAAAAGGTGTGATTTACAGTCCTAAGGCCTGTTACCTCTTTGGACAGGGTGAAGCACCAGGGGCGTTAGCTTTGCTCGTGCTTGTCCTCGCATTGTTGGGTTAGTAAATCCCAGCACATGGATGAGGAGTTCTGTAAGTATTTCCCAATTTCCTTGCTTTGCCTTTGTGACAGGACGAATATTTGGTGAACTGAAGCTCATCCTGGGATAAGCTAGGCTGGCAGTTTGTATTTTTTTTATCCTCTTACATTGTATTTTTAATGGTGGAAATGAGCTTCTCTGGGTTTCTCCTTTGCTCCCTGCCTTGCAATTGGGTAATTTTTTTCTTGGTGTGGGGATTTTGGGTTCTTCCCCATCTCTTTTCTTATGGAGCTCCATGCAAAGGGCTTTTCTAAAGGGAACAGAACTCGTGTCTTTTTCCAACACTTCCTCCATCCCTGGAGATGTTTATGAGCCGGTGCCTGCCCCCACCATCTTCAGGGGCATCTCAGAGTCATTCAGAAGCCAAGTTCTGCCCACTGGCCTCCCACAGCAGGGCACTGGATGGTCAGAGGGAGAGAATGTGGGTTCCTGCTGTTTCCTCTGTGTAGTGTTTATTCATTGGAATCATGTTGTACCAAAGTGTTTGTATCTGGCACTGGTTCTTCTTTCTGCTTTGTTAAACCCAAACCCCAGGTTTCGGACGTCTCATGGTCATGCAGTGCAAGAGGTACAAATTCGATTTTGAGTTTGATTTTGTCTTTGGGCTGTCAGCTGTGCAAAGGGGAAAAAAGGACACAGTTAACAAAGATGTCTGTGTAGGAGATGATGTATGCTAAATTCAGAGACTGTTTAAACAGACTTTTAACAAAAAAAGCAAATATAATAAAGAACTTTAGCATTTTCCCCCAAAAGGCTTTTAATGGAAGAGTAATGTGTAGGTAGGCTACTGGTTTCTCTGGCAGCAGAAAATTACATGATGTAGTTAGCTTGAAAAAATTGATGAATAGAGACATAGGTATTTAGATTGATCTGTGTTAATAAGGCAAAAATATCTCTGACAAGTAATTTATGCTTATATTTTATTCAGGCAAATTGCTGCTGTGGGATTGATGATACTTGTCCTTGGACACCATTTAAAACTAAAGTAATAGCTAATGAGGGCTAGTTGAAATTAGTAAAAAATCTTGTTATGTTTGATTTGCATGTCAGTAATACAGGTCAAAGAACTAAAACGCCATTGGAGAGTTGTCAAGGCAGCTCTTTGGATTTGATATTGCCTTGTAGCAGATGCAAACCCTATTTCTTTGAATTGGAAGCATCTACATTTTATGATCAGTCAGACCCAGCAACCTTCTATGTCTGAGTCACAGGAGTCATGTTTTCACAGGCTCCACAGGGAGACACAAATGTGAATTTCCTCCTGTGGATGTTCTTCAGTTGACTGATGGTGAGCAGTCCCCTAAAGATGATGCTCTTTGTCAGCCAGTCTCTGATCAGGGACTTTTCTGGGTTCTTTAGTACTCAAATGAAGACATACCTGCTGTCCTCAGCATGTCCTCAGCAGTGTTTCTGCCCTCTCCTGCAGTGTGTTTCTGCTTGAAGGATATTGCAGCTTGTGCTGGAGCCCTGAGGTTCCTAGGGAAGGCAACATGGCATGGCATTTCATTGACACTTGATGCAACATTGCATCAAGTATCAACGAAAGAGCTGTAGCAGAAATAGGAAATGATTAAAAGGAAATATCCCAAGGCTTCTCTTGCTGCCCAAACCCATTTGATTGTAATTTTAAATAGTCCCCCAAGGCGCCCTCTAACTTTTTAAAGCTTTTTTAGAGATGGCTCAGAGCTGGTGAGGTCCTTGGCACACGGTGTAGTCCTTTACCCTGTATGAAGGTGCCGTGTTCCATCAGTGTTGGCTGCCTGGGCTCTCACTGCCCTTGCCTCTTTCTTCTGGAGTTACTCATAACTCTGTAATGGGCTCAGTGAAATCATGCACTGTGTGAAGGTCAAGGAGGTGACGTTGGGTGGAGCAGCAGCCTGAATTCTGATGTGCTGTGAAGAAGTAAATTTGTCCTACAAACGAAGAAAGTGCCTTCAGTAGGACAGGCTTCTTGTCTGCACACTTGACTAATGGATTTATATAATGAGGCTCATCTTGCATGTGGCCCATTGTTTGTGTGTTTGCCAGATGTTCAGGACATGCCTCTGTGTCGATTTGACACTAGAGGTGCATCAAAAGTTACAGATTTTAGTCTGCAGAGCTTTTTTCTTTTTCCTGCTACGCTACTACAGCTCCAGGGAGAAGCTAATCCTGAGTGAGTTTGGTGTGCTACTAAACTCTCATTTCAGGGACATTGTTGTAGCATTTTAATGAACATTAAAAAAAAAAAAAAAAGCTGGAAATTCTTTCATTAGACCACTGGGTATCATGAAAGTCTCAATGACTCTGGAAAAAAAATCTTTATTAGCACATTAAGATGGTATTTTTCCCACATAATAAAATATCTTCCAGGATTAACTGCAAACATCATTTTAGTGATCTTCCTGAACTTCATGGGAATTGTGTCTGCTGCTGCCTCAAAAACTGTCTTGGGAAGAGGGGACACTTGTAAAGGTGCTTGTCACTGCCATGAAGCTGGAATGAAGACCACGAAATGAAGGCTTGTCTATTCTAACTCTTGGATATTTTTTTTTTCTTCAAGTGGGGTCTCAGCTTTACAGTTTTTATTGTTGACCCTTACAAAGGAAAAGAGATGCAGCATTTGTCGGAGTCCTCTGTGTTAATATTAACTTATTTTAAAGAGCTTCCTGGTATTAAGGCAAAAACTATTATGTGGTGCTTGATTTATGCCATTTTTAAGTCTTTTACTCTGTCTCAATTAATGGTAGACAGGGAGAACAATTTCGTGCTGTGCTTCAGTAGAAGCTCAGTATCTTGAAAAAGAACTAGGTGCCTTTTTCCATTTCAGTTTATGAAACAGTCAAGTGGAAATATACTTAGCAACTGCCTTTAAACTGTGTGTAAATTGTTTTCTCTTGTAGGTTCTTTTAGGAGGGAGAGGTTGAGGCATTCTCAGGAACTGAACTCTCAGGACAGCAGAAGCTTGTACTCCTGCAGAATCTAAATAAAAAAAAAAAAGGAGGGTTCTGGGGAACTCAGGAGGAGAGAAGGCAAAGACACCGTAATGGAGAGTGAGGTGCCCATAACTGCACAACTGATCATTGCCAAACTTGTCCCAGCTCTTCTGACACCCTTTTTCTTTGGGCTAGATATCCACGGTTTTGCACTCAATCTGCTGCAGGATCAGTGGTTCTTTCAGGGTAACATACACCTTGACACTGGGAGTGGGTAGTGACCTGCTGCCACCTTTTATGCTTATGACAGTACAAGGAGAAGATTTGTTACATGTGAGTACCTGGCTCTCATTTGACCTTGTTTTGTGTAGCTGAGTTGAAGTCCAGGAGGGTTTTGATTTATATGAGGAAGGGGTATATGTCATGTGCAAGATATCGAGCTTACAAGATTTTTTTTCTTTTCTTGGTGTTTTTTTTGTTGGTTTTTTTTTTTTTTTTTCCCCTACTATCTGCAAGGTCAGGCTGTAGGAAAGGAAAGACTGGGCCGGTTTATTGTATGGCATTAGCAAATGGATGTGGTTTTCTTTCCTCTCTGCAGCATTTTGCCTTTTAGTGGAAAGAAGCAGTCAATAGGAAACAGGTGCTGATTGGTGTAAGAGTTTCTGTGAGCTGTATCTGCTTATTTGAACTTCAGGTCCTGACATGCTTTCTTGTCTTGCCCAGACTGTGCTGACAGTTGTAGCTCTTTTGAGAAAGCTGGAATGAGCAGACAGTGAAGCCATTCAAAATAGGCGTTACTTTATCCTTCCATTTCCTATTGTGAAGCCTTCTCATTAGGGTGAATTTCTTACCCCCTGCAAATCAGGCACTGAAATGATGGACGCTCTGCCTTCAAAGCCTGTTTGCCATACTTTAAAGCAGAGAATGTCTTCCCTGTTAAGAACAGAGATCAAAATGTTTCACATGCAGTCAGTGCCCAAGTACAAATCCAGCTTGCCCCATGAACCCTCTTGGAAACTCCAGTCCCTGTTCCCAAAGGATGAAGCCAAGCATCTCAGTTAGTGAGGCTGGGTGGGAAGGCAGTGTGAGGCTGTCAGGAGCCTGGGTACCTCCCAGCTCCTGGGGAGCTGAGCTGGTGGAACAGAGTGGGAATTGTATTGTTCTTCTGTGGGGCTGGTTGACCTTGGGCTGAGCTCTGGCAGAAGCTCAGTGATGTGTTGCTGCTTTTCCATCCCATGCCAAAGCCTTAATGAAAAACATTTAAGGAAATATTAAGGAAATAGTTGCAATATTTGTGTCTGCTCTACATGGCATAAACTGCATTTTGTGAATTCCACAGTGTAGCAGAGCAAAGAAAAGGTTTTCTCATCCTTAGTTTTGAACTGTGGTACAGCTTATGAATGAGCTTCTAGCAAAATTAACAGACAAATGTTAATATTTAGTGCAAATAACCTTTCTTTTTCCCCCCCCTCAACTTTCTTCTGCTTCATTGTGTAAACTAATTAACAATAAAGCCTTAAACAAGCACTGTAGCAAAGTAACTGTTGTCTTTACATATATAATTGTAATTAAAAGGCATTTCCTTATGGTCTTTCAAATCTAAATCCTTATACAATAGGGTCTCTCTACTACAATGATTTCCAGAGGTTTCATTAGTTCTCAGTGTACCAGCATTTATCGCTTTCTGCTCTCTCTCCTGAAAACTTAGTGGCTGTTAAGATTGAGAATTGCATTGCAGTGCTGTCTACGCTAATTAGGTTTTTTTTTCCAGCCTTGGTTTATGCCTCAGAGATGTGCTGCAGAAAAAACCCCAGCCAGATAAAGAAAGCTGTTACAGAACTAATGAATCTGTGCAGCCTGACTGAGAGGTGGCGTGAGCTGATGGCAGTGGGCTCTGGGGCAGGGAACACGTTGGGGACTAACAGCCCATGAAGAGCCTGATCTCACACAAGTGGAGCGTGACCCCTCTGCCTCATCTCTCTGATTGTAGAACCACATCAGGACAACCCTGTTAGCAAATAAGAAAGATGCTGCCTAGAGTGCTTTGTACTCTCTCTCTCATGAAGTGCTTTGCTGCCTTCCACCAAGAGGTGGGACTGAAGCATTGCAAGATTTTTCCCTAAAAATGTAGCTGGGGGAGAGGTAAGGATTTGAGTGGGCATTCTGTGACTTTCTTCATAAAGTTGCCTCCTGTGTGCTGCAAGCACACAGCCCTGTCATGCTCCTTTGTTCTCCAAGGTTGGATGTGTGTGGAAACCTTATGAACAAAAAAAAAATCTGGTTGGGAGGCCCTGGCCAGGCTGAATTGCAATTCAGAGCCCTTCCTTTAGAAATGCAGGCTCCAGTTGCCCCCCAGCATGGGCAGTTGTGGGCAAAGGAGAGGATGGAAACTTTGGAGCCATCCTGTTGGACCCAGTGCCAAAGCATGCAGTCATATTGGTCAAGAACAGTCCTGTTCTCTTGACTAACCCTTTTATGCTTACTGGTTTCTCCTTTGTTTAAGCAAAAGTGTTGGTGCCAGGATTTTTATTAGTTAAAGTGTTTAATGGCCAGGGCTGCTGTGATTCCTGGTGCCTCTGAGGTGGACAGAGATGAGGCAGTGAGCAATGTCATTCCCTCTGGTCAGAAACCTGCTGCTGCAGTGGGGTCATTGACAAGAGATACAAAAGTAAGAGGTTTTTTAAGTGTTGGTTTTTTGTTGTTTTTTTTTTCCCCATCCCTCCCTTTTATTTATTTTTTTTAGCCTATGGCTCTCAATCAACCAAAAATAGTATTCAGCTGTAGCCAGCATTTCTCCCTCTGACATTACTGATGGGGAGGTTCAGATTGAAGATTCCCTGTAGCAGCCTGTCATTTGGCAAGTGCCAGCAGCCAGACTTGAGATAAGTCGTGGTGGTGAGGACTTATCCTGCTTAGCTCCAAGCTGGGCTCATCAGGGTTCGAGCAAGTCTTAAATCTGCCACATGACAGTCAACTGCAGTGATTTTGCACGGTCAAAGAAATAGTATCTTATCTCTTTTATGTAGTATTGGCATCGTGTACTGGGGGTTGTTGTGTGTTGTAGTTTACACGGAGTAGCTCTGGGCAGATAGCTGCCATAATGAGACTTTCAGGAGCATTAACCCTTGGAACGGGGAGCTAATTTGGCTCTAAATCAAGAGATGAACACGCACAGGACTGTCAGAGGGAGAGGGAGAGATTAATCAGAAACTGTTTTGATAAAAACATTGTGATTTTGGCAGAAGTCCTGCTGAGCATGCCGCATCCAGGACACACAGCTTTGTTGTAGTCTCTTACTTCTTCTTCTCTCCAATTGACATTAAACACAGTAATTAAAGCAACAGAGATTAACATGTCAAGCCAAGCTTTTCATTTGTCCCCCTTATTTTTTTTTCTTTTTCTGTGAGCTACTCGATTTTCCCTTAATTCAGCAGATGATGTATTTTAAGGAAGGTTGACTCTACAGCATGTTGGTGGCAGAGGGAGGGAAAAAAGTCTTGCTCTCCATCTGGAATTTCTTCATATAAATACTTCGTTGTAAGTTAATGAAAGAAAATTATCTTTGTAAGCAGCCTTTCTTCTGGCAATAAGCTTGACATAGCAGGAGTTTTGAGGCATTAAGAATAGAGATTTATTTCCAAATGACCATCCAGACTGTTCAAAAGGATTTTGATTTTCATAATTAGTTTTTTCTGCTTCTATGTTTTACTGTCCTTATCTTCTTTGCTTGAGCAATGCAAAGCTTTTCATTTAAACACATGTACTTGCATTTCTTTGATTTTATTTTGCTTGATACAGTAAATACATCCGGACAGTGTTAGAAATCTTCTTCTATGACATTTCTGCCCAAAATGCTCATTGTGGTGTGATGAGTGTTAGTAGTGTCTCAGTGTAAATGGTGTTACATCACAACAGCATTCTGATATGAGGAAAGACAAAGTGATTGATCTGTTCCAGAGCAAAAGAATGCTTGGGGCTGTGGTGGCCCACCTCATTATCTTGGGATAGAAGGGACCTAGGAATTCTGCAGTGAAAGGAGCCATAGCTCATGAGATGCTTTTTTCTTCTCTCTTTATTGAGAGTAGATCTTTACCTGTGAGCAAACCATATGCAATACTGAAACAGCTATTAGGTACCTCGTGGAAGCTTTTTCATTGCACAGCACAAAGCTGGGGTGCCAGTGGTCAGCCAGGCTTCCTTTACAGAGCACATCTCCTGGTGGGTTGTTTCTGCTCCCTCAGGACACTGAGTGGTCTGGTTTTGCTCCACTTCCAGTTTACCTGCTTAAGCTGGTGAGACAGACATCAGAAGTTGTGGAGCTGCCTGTGAGCTGTGCTTGCCCTGCAGGGTGTCCACGGGAAGGGGTGAGCATCCCCTTGGCTGGTAGGCTGGCAGTGCTCCTGTTCTGTTCTGCTTTGGGTTGTAAAGTAGTTGGTGGAGAGCAGAGCTGTGAACCAGTTCAAAGGGCAGAGCAGAGCTGTGAGCCACCACCTCCCACCTTATGATGTCTGTGTGGTTTACTAGATTCCTCTTGTGCTTGGCCGATCTCACCTGAGAGTCAGACTAGAACCAGCTCCTGATGGACGTCCTCCTACTGGGAGGGGCTGATGTAAACAGGGGCAGAGGAGGCTGAATGGTGAACTGCACCAGATTTGCTGGAAGTGAACACCTGGGAGCCTCTCTCTGCTGCTCTGGGCAGCCGTGGCCCATTGTGCAGCACAGAATGGGAGTGCTCCTTTGGCAGAGTCCTCGTTAGTGAGATGTTAAACTTAAGTCTATTAATCTTCCAGTGAATGAGCTGTAGCACAGATGCATATGTTACATTTTTTAATGGCATGCAGCAGGTAGAGCTAAACCAGCCTCTCTAACTTGCGTCTCGTTGCTTTATTATCTGTAAAATGTGCTCTCCTGCTTTGCTGGAAGCCAGAGCGTTTGCCAGCCTGGCTCTTGTGTGTCTCTGGGATTTAGTTTCCACTCACAAAGGCTGACTGCTGCTATGCAGACAGAAAACCACAAAACTTTGATTTGAGTTGGCAGTCGTACTTGGACCACTGTAAAAGAGAAAATGTATTTGCGCTATGTCTGCCCATAACTCGCCCACCCCTCCACACTTTGACTTCTAAGAAGAGATCAAGGCGAATGCTCTGCTCTGGATTAGAGTTGATACAGCTTTGAGATAGACCATTCCCACCCTAGAGAAAGGATAATGAATCTGGGGAAGGTACAGGACCCTGAATGTGTTTCTAATGCAGCCAAGCTACTGCAAGTTATGGAGATAAAACTGATGGATTTGAAAGTGCAACTTTTTTGGGTGCTGATCAACACTTGCTTTTAGAGCTTAGCACTGGCAGTAGCACCTTCTGGGGATCATGGTGGCCCCCTCAGCAAGCTACCTTGTGTATATCTTAAAAGAATCAGTGCAGTTCTTCACTGCAGTGAGGATGTTCTTGCCCTCTGCAGGACTTGCTCCCCTGGGAAGCAATGAACCTCTGTCTTTGCCCTTGGCTGTGTGTTCTGTCCATGTCAAGGTGTGTTGACTTGCCTTTCTGACCCTCCCAATCTGCTCATCTCTCATCTGCTTTGTGTGACCACAATGATCAGAAGCTGTCCAGCTGAGCACAGTCCAAGGTTAGCACAGTTCAAGCAATTACAAAAGGAGGCCTTGTTCTGTTGTTCAACAAGGCAAAAACAACACCACAGGTGTTTGGGAAGAGTTGCATAGAAGATGCTCTTGCATCTTTTCAACAGACTCCTTTTTGCTTTTCTTCTCAATTACCTTTTGGTTTGTTCTTCTATGGGCTCTTTCCTCAAGAGTGCTTCAAACCCAGAGCATGTTTTTTGAGTGTAAACTGCTCTTTTCCTCTGCCACACACACGTATGGGTGCACCCACGCTCGCTCTCGTCTGGCAGCACTCGACTGTTTGTGTTCTTTATCAAACAATCTGCTTTGTTTCAGTACAATAGCTTAGTGCACACGATTGCTGTCACTTATTGTCGGAAAAGCAGCTTCCTTACATGCTCATCATCTAATGCAGGAGAGACTCCCTCGTAGCCTGTCTGCTCCTGCTCTGGAAAGCCTTTGTGGTGGTTCAGCTGCTGCTGTTTTTCTGTGTGCTGGCCTCTTGCTGGCACTGCAAAAGCGAGACAGTGGCTCCCTCTGGAGCCAGCACCACTGTGGCTCCAGGGACTGTCTCTTGCTGAAGCTGTCATGATTTTCAGCTGAATATTTCAACCCAAGCAGTCTTGTCACCTGTGCTATGTGCTAGGAGGATGGCAACCTCTAAACTAGGGTACCATCATCTGGAGAGGGTGGATAAGCTCTCTAGTCGTGATGGGGGGATTTTGCTTAATTGTTCTGTTTATATTCTCTTAGAATCAAAACTATTTAGTATTTTCATTTGTATAGATTCTGACCTCACAAAACTAAGGAAAACATTCATTCTTCCTTTTGAGACACAGGATCCACTAATTTTGATGCATACCAGCTCATGAAGAGCCTTCCTTAGCTGCCAAGTGCTTTCCAGAGGTGTCTCTTGGTACAAGAATGACCCACAGAGACCTGCAGGTTGTGGCACAGTAGTTGAGTTCCCTGGACTCACTTGTGAAAGTTTTCATTGTGCCTCTGGGGCTGGAGTGAAAACAGATGTCCTTTAGCAGCCCTAATTTAAGAAATAACTGAGCATCAACCCTCTGCCTTTGCCAGACAGATGTTGCTTCTCATGCCCCTTTGCTGCTCGAAAATTTTAGCATAAAGCAGGACTGTTAAGTATTTTGGCTTTGGTTGATTGTTCTGCCAATATGTGTTTGAATGACTGCTCTGCTGTGGGAAGTCCCACTGAATTCATCAGATTTTCTTGCAAGCTGAATTATAATGGTTTCCTTAGCATTGTACATGGCTATATTTCAATATAAAGAAAGTTTTGACACAAATGCTGAGGTTTTTATTATCAACAGGCTTTGTGGAGGCAAGGAGTAGAAGAGAGTCATTGTTAATTGTTTCATTATGCACAGCCCTGATCTCAGGCTTGTAGAAATCTGAGAGCAAATGAGGAGAGCAAGTCTCCTTTGCAATGTTTTGAAAAGGTTTATTAGCAGGGAAAATGATGTGGAAAGCCCTGAATGGGATGTCACAGAGTAAGGTATTGGAGCCAGTACTGGCTGCTCCCCTTCTGAACAAGTGCTTGCTAAGGAAAAGTATCACTGTTTTGCTTCTAATCAGAAAGGAATAATAACTGGACCTGTGAATGAATTGTGTGGTTTTCAAATAGTTGAATTAAAATGTATTTTTTTTCTTTTAGGTTGAATGTACTTGCTGTATTTCCCAGCAATTTGTTAAACTAATGTGTAATTTTATTTTGTATTGTAAAGGGATATTTTATTTGTAATGCTTTTTCTAAAGTTTTGGGGAAATGCTAATATTTATATTTGTGATAAATACTGTGGTGAATAAAGGAAAGTATTTCTCCTTATAGCAGCTGCATTCTAATCCACTATTAGGTAAAGCAGGTAATGGGCTTCTTTCTCTGTTTAAAGGCTTTGTAGCAAAAGAGGTCTGAATCTGTGCAGGATGCCTCTACAAACCTGTAACATGAAATAATGACCTTCCTGCAGATCTGCATTCTCAGCTCACAGGCACCATTTGGAGCAGAACGGTGCTGCTGTGCCTGCAGCAGGTTTCCAGCCTGCTCTGACAAATGCAGCCCAGAAATAAAGCTGGCAGGGCAGTGTGTGTTATTCTGCAGCTTGAAGGAGAGATGAGTACTTTCTTTCACAGAACATTTTAATATCAGTGCCTCTGAGTGCAGTTTAACCAGAAAAAAAAAATTATTTGCTTATTAGAAGAGAAGCGCAGCATTGACTCTGTGAGCATTCTGAAATCACAGCTGACATTTTGAGGTGACAGCAGATGTGCAAAGTACCTTTGGTGTCCGCACAGCACCAGTGTCAGCAAAGAAATGCTCAGTCTGTCACAGGAATGTGTGTCCTGTCTCAAGCCTCAGTGCGCTTATTGACGTTTCACATTTCCAATCTTTACGCTGCCTTTTCCCCGAGCACTTTGCCACCTCGTGCCCCAAACCTTTATTCCCTCGCCGGAATAACATCTGCTCCTAAGCAGGAGTTTTCTGCTTTAGGTTTTTAAAACGTGCCCTCTCGTGGTGAGCAGCAGTTCGTGCACGCTGAGTTTATTTATTAATTTATTTGTCAAAATCCAGTCGCAGGGCACAGATGTCGTGGTTGTCTCCTAGTCCTGTGGGTAAATGTCTTAAGTCCATACAGATAAATATTCTTCTTTGACTCTTTCTCCATTACAATGACGGTTTTGCTGAGGCTGGAAGGTGTGCCCATTAATGCACAAGGGATGGTGTGAAATCCTCGGGAATTTGGGGTATTGAGTTTCAGCAGCTTTGAAAGGTCATTCACCTTGAATTTGTGGGATGTATTATATTTAAATGTAGGTACTGCAAAGACTGTATCATTGACTTGTTTTGATGGTTCACATCAGGTACTGTCTATCTATTTAATCTATTAATTGAATTGCAAAGAAGCACTAATTTACTTTTAAAAGACAAAAGAGGAACTGTGAGTGTGAATTTTTTATGTGCAGACTGTGACCCTACCACCTCTGAACCTGTGACTGGTACTGTTCCATATGGCTTGGACTCCAGCTTTTAGGAATGGGGGCATTTTCCTTTATGAAAGACAAGTTGTGTGAAGACACAACTAAGTCTTTATTGGTATGCCTGCAAGATAGCTATTCAGTTAAAGATATGAATACAAATAGGATTTGGGGGGCAAGAGAGCATCAGTGTGACTAAAATTTGTGATTTTTGAGTAATACTCAAGTTTAAAAAAACCCAATAAAACCCTCAAAACTATCCTAAATGATAAATTGTTGTTCTTAAAAGCTGTTTTTAAGTGAAACGTGCAACCCATTCAGTGCAGACAATTTCTTCAGAATTATGCCAAAGAGGTTTGAACTTCTCAAACTTCTCCTCCAGTGTCTTGTTAATTTGTGCCCAAAACTTGTAACTCGACTGACTCATCAGAGAAGATGCTAATCTAGGATAAGACTGTTTGCACAGGCTGAACAGTGAATCACCGGTGTCTGAGCTATCAAACCTGAAGCTCAAATGCTAGATGGGACAAATATTGATTATTTCAGTCTTGGACAGCTAAAAATTAGAGCTTACTCTAAACTTTTCTAGAGCCTAGCTGAGACCCTGCAAAGTCATTTTGAGACGAGTTGAATTAATTTGCTCACATGTAGCTGTAGAGCAAGGCTGTTTGCATTAATAGTGGCAGTGTGACTGGTTGGTGATGGAAGAGGTCATATCTGCAGTAATGTGTGCTGGAGCATAAATTGAGTGGTTGAGATGAAAGGGAGGCTCAGTAACTTGCTACTGTTGTGGAATTTAAGAAATTTGCACTGCTTCCAGCTATCTATTTAAAAGTCAATGACTGGAAACCAAATTACTCCTTGGCCTTAAAGGCACCTTTGAGTAATTTTTCATGAAGTGATTAGATAAGGGAAGAGGGTGAACAAGAGATGATGATTATTTTTCTGCTTTATCTCATGAATTGTACTTGCAAGGTGTAATGCAACCAGAAGTTCCCTTTAAGAGGAGGTATTTAAATGCGAGTGTTATAAATTATCCATTGTTATAATGAAGGCTTCTCTCAGAAATTAAGAATAGTGTGAAAGCCAGGAGCCAAACCCATCTGGAGGCTCAAATTAGTGATCACGTGCTTCCTCCTTTAATTCTGACAAGGCTATAATCATAAAGGGTGCTTGGCAAGGTAAAACCTGTATTTCAAACTCAGGGTTAATACCACCCATAAACATTGAAGAGAGTGTTGCATAGCACATAACTTGATGAACATGGTTGTGCCTCTCTTAAGCCCATATGTATTTTAAACATGTGCTTACATCCTGTGTGCTGTGCTCTCTCGAAGAGCTGCCCATATTTAAACTCTTACTTCAGGGAAAAAGGAGGTAAATCAAAGTAACTCCTAGATCTTTGAAAAAAAGATGAGCTATCTGATGTTTACTGTGGAAGGACATGGAACAAGTAATATGGAGATTTGTGGTGAATTTCTGTCTTACAGCAACATTTTCCAGCATCTGTATCCTGGAGCCACTCAGGTCAGGGATTTGGGTGAGGTGAATCATGTACTTCCCATGTACTGGAAGCTTCATGTACTAAGGACTTTTTCCTGAAGCATAAATCTAAGATCATGCTTGTATTAAATTCATGAGGAATAGAAGAAAATACAGCTGTGAGTCGGTAAATTACTTGACGGTTTTACTGGCAAAAGTGAGGGGATCTCTGCTCTTTCTAGGAATGCAGATCTGTGATCTGTGCACAGCCACGTCCGAAGCTGAAGAAGGCATTCAAACGTGGAGTGGTAACAGGAAACCTGCAATTGAAAAGGAGGGTTTGTCAGGGGGATTAAATGACCACTTGTTAACTAATCGCACAAGTGTCTTTCATCTGCTCCTGGCTGTAGGCAACATAGAAACATGCTTTGTATTAAATCTGCGGTTACACTGAGTGGCACCAGCTTTCATTGTTATCATCCTTTTTTCTTTTTCTTTTTTTTTTTTTTTTTTTCCCCTTTTGGTTTTTTTCCTTCTGTTCTGATGGGTGAAACTGGATTTCATTATTTTAGTGGTATGCATGCCCAAAGTCCTTATGTCCTTGCCAACAAAATTAAATCTCCTTTCAATTTGACATAATTGCAGCATATGTGGAGGTTTATATATTGGGGTTTTCTTTTAATAGCTTCCTTTTATACCTTTTTTTAAAAGAAAGTAAATTTTAGTTCCGTGGAACTGCTTTATTTGCAGTTTCTTGTGTGGTATATTTATTTGTTCTAAATGGAGATATTGGCCAATAAAATGGGATATCTAGTGATATTTAAAGCTGTTCTGCAGATCTCTCATCTTTATGGTCTTTATAACTTTCATTACTATCGTATGAACAATGCAATAATGCGTATTTCTGTCATATGGTACTGGGACTTTTTGTCTTTTCATCTTGATCTCCCATGACTAAAATGACAAACCTAAATAGTATTTTGATTTCATTTTCTGGTCCCCATCATCTAACTTCATCTGTAATAGCTTGTCCTGGACTTTTGCTCTCAGACTTCAAGCTTTGGCTGTACTGTTTGCAACCAAATGAAGGGAGCACCTGATTTTAATGGACAAGATAATCCTATGGCATACTTAATCAGATTAGATGTTAAAATCTTTGGTTGTTTCTTTCATGTGTAGCTGAAACCCAGTGATCATCTCTCTGTTGCAGGCACTGGTCAGTGTCCTGTGCAGTGTGTTCCTGCCTATCTTCCCTCATCTCTTGGGGGATGCTGGGCAAGTCTTTTTCACTTTTCTGTGATTTTCTACTCAAGACACAAAGTACAGAGTGAACACAATTGCAAGTCCAGCGAGAAAGGGGCAGATATTTGCTGAATTAAAAGGCCTTCCACGTATGATGGTAGGGAACTTTCCCTAAGGTGTGTTTCTTTACATGATCAAGTCCCAACATTAGCTCAGCAAAATAGGTCTTGTTTGCCCTGGGTGCCAGTTCATCAAACTATATTAAGTAGGTATTTACACTTCTCCCAGCTGAGAAAGGCATTCAAGCGTGTAATTAAGTCCTATCTAAATCAGTGGAGTTTAAGTACAAGCCTGAAGTTAAACACGTGGAAATGCCCTGCTGAACAGGGAAGGGTTGCTGAGTGGATGTGGCAAGGCCCATCTGTGTTTTCCATTTTGGGCAGGCAAGTGTGATGTGAGAAGCCAGGTGTAAAAGCAGCCCCTTGCCAACACAATTGTGCTGTGCTCTCTGCTCTTGGAGGATTCCCAGTATTGCCAAAACAGCTGTTTACTTAGGGGGAGGGAGGGGGAGGTTGTGGTTTGGTTTTGGGTTTTTCCCCTGGCCCTTTATCCCTTGTGCCTTGGCCTTGGTGAAACACAATCCCTGCAACAGGAGTGGAGCCAGCCCAGCAGAGGCTTCAGCTGGCACCACCCTGGAGCCCAGCCTGGGGCTGGTGCTGTGACACCCAAGGTTACCCTAACGTGGGGCTGGCAGTGAGTTTGCTGCCTTGGTGAGGAGCAAAAACCTAACTAGAGCATGTTGATTCCATCGAAAATAATGGTACAGTTATTATTAAATAATAATCCTACTGTGCCCCAAGACAGGAGGAGCTGCAGGGTGACACTGTGGTCATACAGCTGGTCCCAGGGGAGATAAGGAATGGACTATTAGCAGTATAAGGCATCTTCCTACCACTATCCCTGTGTTTGTATTAGTAGTCATAACCAATGTAATTGTATTGATTTAAAAAACACTGTATTAAAATCATCCCTCCCTTTGGTATAATTATGCACCACTTTATGGAGGCCTTTAAATCAAGGTAGATCTTAAAACTAAGAGTGTTGAGCTTGGTCTTTTGTTATGGTTAAAAAATAGTGAAATAAACTCTTAAATAGGGGAGTGGGGTGGAGCCTGAAAGCAGCTGTGGGAAATCTGAATCAATGTTTTGGATCTTTTTTTTTGTTAGCTGTGATTTAACCCTTTGCTGGACATCCCTGTCCTGGTTCCTGACTCTGTTAATGGACTAAGTCTGCTGTTGCTTTTTAGGCCACAAAGATTGAGAAAAGATGAGTAAGAACCATTGCTTTCACAGCAGAAAAGAACTGAAGATGGCAGAATTACAGCTGGAGCTGGCATTTCCCCTCGGCCTTGTGGTGTGGTGACCTTGTCCCTCTGCCACCTGCCCACCCTCAGTCTGCCTCCTGAACAGAACAAGGGGAGAAAATAAGACCAAAAAGCTTGTTGGCCAAGGTGAAGGCAGGGAGATTGCTTACCACTTACTGGCACAGGAAAAGCAGACTCAGCTTGGTGAAAAGTTAACATAGAGCCTGTTAACCTGGGTTTGGATAGTGAGAAATTAAGCTGAATTCAAACAGCTTTTCCGCAGGCTCTGCTTCACTCCATCATTCCTGGCTCCTCTAAGCCCTGCTCTCCCCAAGAGGATGCTCAGTCCATCTCAGCTCTGCCCTGCTGTTCCCTCCTCCCCAGCTCTTGAGACTCCTCGTGGGCTGCAGTCCCTCCAGAGCTGCTCTAGCACAGGTTTATTACAATGAGCTCATTTTTGGAGTCAGACTTACTGTGCACCCTGTACCTAATGAATCTCTCCCTCTAGGTCAAGTGGCTTCTCATTTTGGAGGCTGAAGCCATCTGCTAGATTTGCTGTTGAGCTTGGCATTACTGTTGGGCCACTACAATCCTCATTATCTACATCCCTGTGGCATTAAGAACAAACAAAATAAGCTGGAACGATTCAAGTCTTGTGTTTGAAATAGTTTAAATTTTACCCTATATTCAGATATTAAAATGCTTTGGTATTTTTTTTAATAACAGTTTCTTCCCAGGGTTTCAGCACTTTTCTTTTATCTCCTTTATTCTCATTTTCACCTGTCTTTTGTGCAGCCCTTCCACTCATCAAAGCCCTAATGAGATTTAAAAGTGAGATTGGTTAGCAGGGAATGAAGTCAGTGTTACAGGGGTCATTTGTGAGTGGCTGAATAGTTTTGACTTCAGATTTCTTTAGCAACTATTTTGAATTACAAATTCAAAGAAGAGGAAGAATTAAAAAAAGAAAAAGAAGGTAGAGAGGCTACAGGAACAGAACAGCTGTCTGATCCCTGAGCTGGATGTGTTGTTAGCCTGACTCAGCCAAGGGGTTGCTGTTCATGCCTGATCTGTTCTGGACTAATATCTCTTCATAAAAATATAGATTATACCCTCCCCAATTAAGCAGAACAGTAAAAAGAAATTGTACATTTATGTGCCACCAGTGACTTAGGTATTTTTTTCATTCTCAGTTAACTAGTGTGGAGGAGGTACCTTCTTTTTTCTCCAGAAGATTCTGTGTGGCACAAGACTGTTGAGATCTGGAAGTGCTTAATAACCTCACTCAGCCTACAGTACTGCCTTTTAGCTGAATTTAACTTGCAACATAAGGTTGTAAGCTAGTTTGGGAATATTTCAGTCAGAAGAAAGTATAGCTCTGTACTGATTTCAGTCACTGGAGAATGACCTACCAAGGTGGGCCCCTGACTGATGAGGTGATGATTTTTTCCCACCCTCGCTGAAGGAACATTTCCTCTGTTTAATATGGTGCAACTTCAGTTTGCACCCGAGAGATGAGGAGAAATCAATGTCTCCACAAAGAGTCTCTCATGTAATTCAGGAGCCTGTTGTGGTCAGGTGAGGTAAGGTTTGGAGACATCAGAGCCACAGCAGTCCTGTTGAAACAGCATCTTCTCTGTGGTGGATCCTGGGGATTCTTCCACTGCTGCAAAGAAGCATTTGCCACTTGTTTTTTGTCTTTTCCCTCAAACTCTGCCAGTTGCTCCTGACAACAGAGATTCAGCTGCAGAGACAGGCACTGGGCACTGTCTTGGCTGGCAGCTCAGGATTGCAGCTTTTCCTCTGGTGATTAAAATTAATTTTACTGACACTTTCAGTGGGCAGGACATTTCCCAGTGTATTATAAGAGGGAACAGGTAGTGCTTGCCAGACAGTAAAGGTGTTTCAGATGCCTGTGCACTGACCTCTCCAAACCTTTTCTTTAGCTAAACTAACACTAGGTCTGGCTCTTCCATGTAGTTCCAGATGCACACTGTGTATCCTTTTTATTGTACCTGTTTATGTACTGTTCAGATTTTTGGTTTGAATTAATGTTCCCTTTTACCCATAGGTCCTTTTTTTGGCATTTAATGTCATGGTTTTGTGCTGGGTTTCTTCTGAATCCTGCTTGCTGATGCTTGAGGGGGCGGGGGTAAGTCATATGGATGGTTAAGCTCAGATTCTTTTTCTGTAAATTTCTTTTAAAATAAGCTGAAGTTGAAGCAAGTGCAAAAAAACTTTGCCTTTTCATCAGCTACATGAGCAGCTGTGTCTTGAGGAACTGGGTTCTGCTGATGTGTCCACTCCTGCCTTTCAGGATGAATGATGAGTGGTGCATAACTGAAGGCAACAGCATAAACTCTTTATATTTGGTTGCACTCATAAGACTGTGTGTTATTCCCCCTCTATTTTTTTGCATTTTGCTGACAGCTCTTGGTAAAGATGATGTCAGTAGGAAGTGAAGGTGCAAACACTGCATATCTTTAGAATTACACAGAATGAAAGGCAGTGGTGTTAATGAACAAATAACGTTGTTCCTCTTTCGAGACTGCAGCGAATCATCCAAATGGGAGAGACTTTGTATAAACTGTCTTGGGTTGTTATTGACATGAAATAGCGGATAACAACCATGAACCATCAACAATTTTAGTTATTTTTGACAATGTGAAAGAAAAATATTTTCTGGTATTGCATTACAAGATGCAGTGATTAGGAGTAATAGCCTTGCCATAATTTCATGAGTGTTACCCATGGTTATAAACACAAAAACATCCCTGGTGTTGAAATGTGGGCATGCTGAATGTGTGGTAGTGTGCTGGGATCTACCCCAGGGTCCCTTTTGTGTACCCAGAGCTGTCTAAGATTGAGAAAAAAAGAGAATTTGGCTGATTTCCTCTGTGTTGTTGCCATGGAATTTCCTATGGGTCATGTGTGCATCAGAGGGATGTCTGGCAAGAAGACTCAGACCTTTTCTTGCCCTTTGCCACATTTTGTTCTTTCCTGGCTGCAGTTCTCTGCTCTCACAGTGTTGGAGATGCCTCTTCAACCCTTCACATAACCCCAGGGGGAGCTGCTGGCTCAGAGCAAATTTAATTTAAGTCTGTCTCCACCTGAAGGTGGGGACACCCATGCAGATACACTTTGCAGAGAGGGGCTCCTGTTGAGGGAGCAGCCCGGGGTCTGCAAGGGAGGTGGGTGGAGAGGGAAGCTGAGAGGTTGAGGAGCTGCTGGGGCACGAGGACCCTCAGCTTTCCCAGGGTGGCAGGAACAGCCACATCCAGAGTCTCAACACCACAGCTTGGTGGCTGGATGCTCTTGTTCTTCTATTTCTGTTAGTTCCATCTCGCTGAAAGTATGGGAAGTTAAAAATCCATTAGCTGATTCTGCCATAAACCCAGGCTTTTCCTGTTCCTTGCTGAATCTTACACTAGGGAGGCAAAAAAAAGCTGCCTGAACTCGGTAAATATCACTTTAATAACACTGTAATAACAAATAACACTATAATTTTATATCGACAATTTATGCTTCTTATATTTTTTAGACTCTGGACCAAGGAAGTATAGTAATAACTGGTGTCAATTTAAATAAAGGAAGGACATAATCATAACCTTTGAAATAACTGGAACTTTTTTATGTACTTTGCAAATATATTCTCTGAAAGGTTATGCTAGTGCTTTAGCTAGACACAGAAATTTTAGTGTCTTTCTCCCCATAATTTCTTCAGTAGCGTTTTCTTTTTATTAGTGTAATTATTGCAGGTTAGCACTGCTATCATTTTCTCTTTTCATGGCTCTGTAGCATGCTATTATTTTCAGGGAGCAAAAAATAGGTGTCTTTAATAGTGCCATTACTGTTCTTCAGCCTTTAAATTTCCTATAAAAAGCTAGTTAAGGGGTATGATCCTAGTGTTAAAATCGCTCTCCATGGAATGCAAGAAGATGATTTATAATATAAATATAAACCCTTAATAGGCACCCAAAATGGCAACCCTCAGAGATTTAGTAGCACCAGTACTAAGCTTTTGATCACTTTAACAGTACATTCCTAGAATTTTTATGCAGAGAAGGAAAATTTATTTCCTTAGCAATGGATCCCTGGGCATCGGCTTGTCCGTGTTTCATTCTGTTGCCCTGGAATTTAGGTAATTTATTGACTGTATTGAGATGTAGGGGAGGCAATCCTGGGGGTTTAGGATGTTGGCAGCAAAAATTCAGATCAGTTTAGAAGAGACTGAAGCTTTTCATGCACAAAATTATTTGGTGTTTCATACCCACACCTGGGAATTTGTTGCTGTGAGTGGCACCAGTTGGCAATTCAGTAGCTGGAGCTCTTGGAGCTGTGATGGAGATAATGAGGCAGCCTGAAGCTTTAGGGCTGTGATTTTTGATAGTTAAAGGTTTCTGACTCATTAGTCATGTTTTTCCAGTCGTTTTTAGTGGTTCTGCTCACCTCATCCTGCCACCAGTGTAGCTGCTCTTCACCTTCATGACTTAACCAGTCATCTGCCAGGGCAGCGTTCCTTCTTCTCCTGTGCAGAAAGCTTTCTGCCAAGTTCATTGCTTTCCCTGCCATGGAAGGGTGTATTTATTTTCAGTTATTTGGGTTAGCTGACCTGGGTCTGAGGCCTCATTTGGCTGCAGTAAGGTCAGGGGCAGAAGGCCCTTGGTAGCAGAGCCGTTGCTCTGTTACCATCCACCTACAAATAATGAAGTTTGCACTGCTCTGAATTGGGTAATAATTAGTTCCCAAACTACCTTTCTGTCCTCTCTCAAGTTTCAATGCAGCAAGACAGAGCTGAGTCTTTGGTCTGAATCTGAATCATCTCATTATTTTGGAAGCTGAGGAATGTGTTAGTGTTACCTGTTATGCTTTTGCCCTGTACATCTACCTGGTCTTCTGCAATATGTAGGGCTGGACACTCACCCCCCAAGGCAGGAACCTGGCAACCAGTAGTTGGGGAAGAAAAAAAAAAAACCACAAAGATATGGTTTTCCAAAATGTGTGGCAGTATTTTATATGGGAACGTTTCAAAAGCAAACGTTTCCAGATTTCATCAGAAATTCATGTAACTGACTACATTTGCTGTCAATATTTACTCAAACAGCTGAGCAACTTCTTGTTCTCTAAGCTGCTGGAATATTAATTTGACTGCAGATAATGTTCAGTTTTGCTGTGTCCCTTTGGCATTTCTTTATTTGCTACCAGTAAACCCCTAACTTCCCACCCTCAGCCAGGGCTGAGTACTTAGATGAGTGTTAGTCTGTACCTAAGGCTGCGGTCATGACTTTTTTAGCCATGACATTTTTTAGCCTTTGGAAGAAGCAAATGTTAGGAAACTAATTTTCTCCCCACGCAGCTGTGTTCAGAAAGCTGCTAGTGAAAGCTATTGATGCTAAAATAACACTGAATTTTTAAACAAGTTCTTCATCCTGTTATACACAATATGGTGTTCTTTTAAAGTTATGAAATAATGTAAAGATTCTTTTTCAGCTTTTATTGCTTGCATACCATGAAACCATAGAGACGTATAAGCTTGTTTGGCTGTGCCATAATCTTCAAGCTAATTGCTAAGATAACATAGCTGCAATGTTAGAACCTGCAGCACTTCTGCAAGTAAGAGTAATTGTTTGATATTTTAGTTTTCTATCCCATTTCAATTTCTGGTGTTTGTGTCTGCGTGTCATATTAATAAAGCCATATCAGAATATTTTCAGTTTTCTTTTAGGAACATTGTTTTTATTATTGTAATTCTGGTATAAACAGTGCATTCATCACCAGGATATTCTTATATGCCAACTCAAGAAATTAAAAGCATTTGGGAAAGATCAGCTAAATGTTCTGACCTGTCCCTTTCTATTACTTTACAGTTTATATTTTCCAGTATAACCAAGGCCAGAGTCGCATGTATTCAATGTCTAATTGTTTGTTTTACTCTGAAATGAGGAGAGGAAAGTCTCTTTTATAAAGACCCATCATTTAACAGTCAAAGCTGGCTTTGTTATTCCTTCTCTGTTTGCTGGAAGTGCCTCAGGTCGGATTAGGTGGTTGCTGCAGTCCTGACCTCCCAAAATCAGGTGTCTCTGGTACAGACAGGTACAGAGGGAGGGCTGAGGTGTGGGTCAGGATTGTCATCACTTTTTGTCTCAGCAGATGTGCTGAGCATGAATGTTGCGTGTCAGATGCAGGGCAGCGCCCAGGGAGCCCAGTTTGTGGGGCTGATGTCCCCAGCACTGGCATTCTGCCCCAAATTCAGAGGGACCTCTCAGGGATGGGCCCCTGGAGGTCTCCTCATGCTCCCATGCCAGTGGCAAGCTGGGAAATAATACAACCTTTAAAAATCTCTGAAAAACTTTTCAGAAGTGGTGGCAAATATGAAGGAAATGCCAGTGCAAGGTTTATTTGAAGCTTTCTCTGGAAAACATTTAGATAATTCCTGTATGGCTATGAGCAATTCTGCCAGCCCAACACCATGCAGATAAGTGCCCTGTCCCAAATGTGTGCATTTTAAATGGGAATGTGACACTTTAGGTCCAAGTCCCCAAACTATATCAGGTTTCCTGTGACATTGAAGTGTTGCTGTGCAAACAGAGTCGTGTGTCACCATCATGTGTTAATGACACCTCTCAGTGTGTACGGTGACTTCACACACAGCAGCTCAGTGTGTGGGATAGCAGAGCTCTGCAGGAAGGAATGATCCCCTGTACTTAACGGGGGGATGAGGCAAAATCTCCCCTCCGCAGGGGAACCAGGAGGTGCTGCTGAGAATTAACAACTAGGCTTGGGATGTTTCCTAACATCAGAGCCTGTAACGTTGGAATAAATTTTGCTTTTCTTTCTGTGCAATGTTGAGCTGAGCCAACAACATCTGTGTCAAATTTCTATCGAATATGGTTAAATCCTGTCAGTTTTGAGCCCTCCTGCATCACAGATCTGTAACAGGAAGTGGTGTTTGAGCTGAACTGAGCCAGGCAAGCAGCATGATCTGTCATTATACTGAAATGGATAAAGGAGACACTTTATCCTCCTTATGCTTTGGGGCACTGCTGAATCCGTATCTGATAAACCCTTTGCTCATTGTTCTGGGGTTGCCTGATGTCCTGCTCTTTGGGAGAGAGTGGCCAGTCATTTGTGTATAGACAGTTGTGCTCTGATGTTACCTTATGCTGCAAACCTCTGGGGAAAATAAAATGCATTAGCTCTGATCTAGCAAGTTCAAGAATGTCCCTTGAACTTGGGGAAACTCTGAAAAAACTCTCTCTGAAAAGCCCTGCAAATGCAGCTTTGTCAGAAAACCTGTTGAAATATCATGGTCTGGTTTTCTCTGGCATTCTTAAACACAGCAGAGAAATTTATCTTTGAAGAGCCTTGGTTGCAGATAGAGATATTTTAGAAAATCACATTAAAAGATATGGGGTGCAGGGAGCTCTCCCAAATTTCCTGTGAAGTCAAGTTGAACTTCCTTCAGTTTAGTTATTAAATACAAGATGGTTTCCTCACAGAAAGAGAAGCATAAATGCTGCAGAACTGAGTGTTTTGCATATACTTTGATTAGATTGATGGATACCTATTCCTTTCAGCTTAAGCCAGTACTGTACCCCAAAAGCCCATGGCATGTTTGCATAATTAAAATGCAGTTAAAAACCTCCAGGAGAAGAAATTTCACAGGGCTTCACCTGAGAAACCCAGGGATATTGATATTTTTTCTCATCTCTTGATGATTTTTATTATGTGTATTAAGAGTTCAACCCTAGGCTTACTAAAATTTTTGTCTATTGCCTCTAGTAGCAGAATTGGAAGGTATTTTGAGGAGGAAGAGGGAAGGAAAAGGGGGGGGGGCACAGTTTTTGTGAAATGAAATGTGGCAATTCATAGTTCTCATCATTTCCTGGGCATTTGCACTTCGTCTGTTTGATTTGGATGGATTCCCATTGCTGCTTGAAGATGTCAGTAAAGAGCTGTAGTGTTTTACTGATGCTTTCTTTTTAGTGTTGTGGGGTTTGTCCCTTGTGGAAGCTTTATACATTAATACCTTTTTTAAATGAGTATAATCCATCTATGACTGCAGCTGAGGACTTCATGGCAGCTGTATGGATTCTGCCTAGATCCCTGTGGATTTCAGATGATTCCAGGCTTATAGGTTTGTTCCTATTTACTGCAGAGACTTGCACCAAAAACATTTAATTCCTGAGCAGAGCCTCAGGGGTCTGTTCACATCTAATACAAATTGATCCAGATGGAAAGGAACTGCAGATCTGATGTGAGTGCAACACGGGGGAAAATGAAAATGCTCTCTGAAGTTTCCCCTGAATGCTAGTCTGGGATTCAGACCAGAGCCAAGCGACACACACTGCTTGAGGCTTGCCTGTGCACAAATCCTACCTGTGCCCTCCTGCCAGGGCTGAGTCCTAGGTCTGTGAACTGTGTGTGACACCCCAGAGCAGGGGACGGTGTCCCAGAGAGCTTTCCCTGGGCGAAGGAAGACCCTTAGGTGGTGTGTGCTGGTCGTGTTTTGAGTGTGTGGTGGTCATGTTTTGGGTGTTAGCTCCCCTCTCCTGATGCCTGGGGGGGATCAAACTACTTCAGTCCATGAGCAGGGGGTAATTATGGAAAGTGTTGTACTCCAGTGAGCCTCAATCTGGTAAGAATGTTAATCACGTTGCTGTATTTGGTATAAATATTTACATCTGAACTGTTTTAATTGGAAACTACTGTTGATTTTAAAAACATTCTACACAAGTGATGTAGCATCTTTGCATGCTTAATAGGAGGAACTGGTTTCGTGTGTGATTTAGGGTACTAAATAACATATTAAATTATGCAGAGCAAAATGTAAATGTATGTTTCTTATTTATGTTTTTCAGGTAAGAAATTGCATTCCGTTAAGCAAGGCTGCCTGAGGGAGTTGACAGATGCTGGCTCTGTGCATTCATTTGTAAGCTACCAAATCATGCAAAGTATTCTAGCATTAATCCTGTTTGATATTTTGGCAGCTTTCTGAATTAAATTATTGCTTTTAAAATATCCAAACAAAATATTTCCTCAGAATTCTGTTGTTCTTTTCCTTCCCTTTGCAAAACTATATATTTTTTTTAATGCTATCCAAGTTAGAGAATAGTTTCTGGTCCTTCCATAGACCTGCATGTTTTTCTGTGAATAATATGCAAATTTTGCCTGATTACTCTAGATCTTTTTGATATCTCTCAGATAATCAGTTGCATGGATATTTCCTTAAATAAATGTCATAAGAGGCAGTCTGCATCTCTACTTGTGTTATATATTTAGGTATTCCCAGACAGTATTTTATCTCCACATTGCTATTTTCTCCCCCAGGATCAAAGCTTAATTTTACCCCCCCCCCCCCCCCCCCCTCTTTTTTTTTTTTTCCTCCTTCTTTTTGGGTCCCTCTCTGCAGTAAGCAATATAAAAGGCATAAAAGTGTTGCTTCCAGTCTCTTACAGCTAGGAAGTCTACCAACTACAATCAATAACTCTGAATTTCTAGGGTAAATTAAATGAAAGCAATATACATGATTCTCCCTCATTACACAGGAGAGGAACAGAAAGCTAGAAACGTGATCTGGTTCTTGTAGATACTTGATGAAAAATAATACAGCTTTGCAGGAAGATAGCCACCAGGAGTCTGAAATTGATTTTCTTCATTATAGCTGCTTGAGATTTGCATTTTTCATATCAAGAAACTTTTACAGTGGGAAGCATTTTTCCTTCTGAAGTAGTTTCTTTGCTAAGACAGGGAGAGAAAAGATCTTATGTAGACAAAAAAAACCCTCAAGTGTTACTTTAAGAAGGCAAGGCTACTGTCCATCTTTGCCATGGATAGTGAGGCACAGGTGCAAGAGAGCTAATTCAAGTCATTAATCCTGATATGACTACATTTCCTGGCCTTTCAGCACCAAAAGGGTTGTTTGAAGGAGGTTCCCATGTTATCTCTGGAAGTAGATGGAGAAAGTTACCTTAAAATTAGAGTGTGGGCCCCTGGTACATGGGCTCCAGTAAGGAGCTCTTTAAATACTTCTTTTTAATGGTGACTATTTTCATCAGGCCTTATTTAGAGCATGGCTTATCTCATGGGACTCCAAGGGGATTTCAGCTGGTGTGGTACAAGCTCCCATGGCTTGGCAGGACCAGGGAGCCTGAAGAACCCCCTTGGGGCTCCATCCTGCTGCTCCTTTGCATTCCCTGTCCTGAAACAGCTCTTCCAAGCTGTCAGTGAGGGTGTTTCCAGGCCAGCCAGGCGTGGCTGTGGTAAAGGGAGCAGCTATGTTGGCCTTTAGAGCGAAGGAGCTGTGGGTTAGACACAAGTGGAACCCTCAGCTGCCCACCTGCTTGGTTGCAATCTGTTCCTCTGCAAACAGGGACTTTTGTTGGGTGATAGATAACAGCATGTTGAGAATGGCTACCAGTCTTTTGGATTAGATGGGCGAGCCTTATTACTCTTAGCTTGAACATAAGGCTGGAAAATATTTGGCAGGAAGGTGCCCTTGCATTTTAATTAATCAGTGTTTTGTTGGGGTTTTTTTCCTGGAAACAAATTGAACCCTATGCACTTAGTTGGCTTTGGGAGTGGAGAGCAATTCCTCAGCAGAGCCCACGATTTAGATTTTAGTTTCAAAATAGAGCCCTGGACCTGGGCAAAGAAGGTTATATGGGGGTTATGCTGGTTTAGAATTTGCCCTGCATCTTCATTCTGATTCCCTGCATGATGCTTTCAGCCAACAGAGATGTCCCTGTAGCATCATAAAAGGGATGGATGTGAATGTTTTTCTTGCAGAAGTTAAACCCAGATTTATATATCTGGAAAATTGGCTCTGCTATCCAACTGATGCAGTGTGTGAATTTTCAAACTGCAGGCTCTGCTGTAGAGATTCCTCTTGCCCCTTTCAAACTGTTTCCCCAGAAGGAAAAGTGCCAGCAGAATTTGAATATGCATAAACTGTGGAGGAAATGATGATAATTAACAGCAGGGTGGCCAATTTTGAAATACTATATTTATCATTCTTTATAGGTCTTTTTTTATCATTCTTACTTTTCATCAGGCTGGAAAAGATTTCTCTTAGACCATGGCTGAGGGAAAAAAAAATTCTGTGAGATTTTCTTGCAGAAAAGAGAGCAGGTGATCCAGGGATCACCTAGTCCTGATATTTGCAAAGTCAGTTCCAAGGCTGTTTTTTATTTTACCAGTACTCAGGTTGAATCTGTAGAGTATAGCTCATCCAGAAATACTCCAGACTTCTGTAGGACAAAATCAGTACAATAGAAATAGGTTTCTCCTTTCACTGTCCATGCTGCTGCCTTTACATTTAACACAGAATTTCATTCCCGTGCTAAGTTTCATATGGAATATTAACATCATTAATTCATTTTTTTCATCGTGTAGAATTTAAATCAGCTGGGAATTTCGGTCTTCCAATTCAAAACATAACTTAAATCCATAAGGAATTGCAGTTGTTGTTAATGACTCTCACATAATTAATTTCTTCATGAAACAGAATGAATGCTTAAGTGTCTCAGGTACTAAATGGCCTGTATTCTTACAATGCGATTTCAATTTTAATTTAATTAAACTGTGGGATATCTCGTTGAGAAACATTATATGTGAAAAAGAGCTTACTTAATGTGAAAGGCAAAGTGCTATTATTTTTGCAGTGATAAAACCTAAATCAGATGGAAGTGGAAATCTAAATCAAGTGGAAGACTAGTACAGAGCCAGTAATCTCTGTTTAAAATGAGACACTTTGCAGTCAATAATTTAATCTCATTTGTTTTCAGACCAGTCTTATTATAAAAGTGTCTTTTCTTTCATTGCTTTGTGTTCCTTTGCAGAGCAAGTAATGGCATCTGAGGTGGCTTGCACAAGGCGCCCGATTTTGTTCATTTATTGCACTTTTGTTCAACTGTAAATCTACTCAATAAACACTCAGCTGGCCATGATTCTCTTAAACTCAATAGATGGCACTGGTTTACACAGTTCTCGCCTGTTGTCTTTGCCAAGGTGATTACTGTTCTGCAAAGGCTTGTGAGAAAAGATGTGAGCTTTTGTATGAGCAGTGGTCTGTATGTTGTGGGTTACTGTGGTTTTTTGGGGTTGGTTGTTTGTTTTAACAATTGCACTATAAATCAGTGTTTTCAGAACATAGTGTTTTTATAAACTTAAGTCCTGTGTACTGCTTGTGCTTGTGACAAATACCATCAAGTCATCTGGATTGGAAAGATCCCTGGGAGATTGTGTAGTTCAGCCTCCTGCTCAAAGCTGGGACAGCACTGACTTTATACCAGCTTGCTCAGTGCTTTGTCCACACCTTCAGGGACAGAGATTCTTCTGGGCTCCTGTACCAATCCCTAATTATACCCAGGGGAGTGTGTCCAGTATATCCAGTCCAGACATTCTCATTCTCCTTCCTCACTGAAGAGCATGGCTGTGTTCTCTGTAATCCCTGCCTCTGTACTTGATGGCTTCTGTAGGACCCTAAATCCTTCTCCTTTCCAGGTCAGACTAACTGAGCCTCTCCTCACAACCTGCATGCTCCAGTGCTGACCATCCTGCTGGCCTCAGGTGGACTTGCCCAAGCTGATCAACATCTTTCTCATATTAGAGGGGCCTCAAGATTGGAGGCATTATTCCAGCTGTGGTTGAAAGAGAGCTGAAAAAGGAGAATAATGACATTCCTTGATCAAGTGGCTTATGCACTTGTTATTGCAGCCTTTGGATCCTGGCACCCTTCACTACTGTCAGGGCTCACGTGCTGCCAAGTGTCCACCTGGATCCCAGGTCCCCAGGCAGTGCTTGTGCAGGTGTGGTCCTAGACAAAAGTTTGCAGAACACTGTTTTTTTTACTAAGCAAGGTAAACACTGCACTGATATCTTAAAGTTTTAACTCATATCTGCCCTCTTGCCAAAAGAGTGAGCCACCTGCTATTAATTAAAACCAGCCTACTACAGCTAATGGCTAAAACCAAATTCAAGCCTATGCATCTTCTGTTTTAAACATTCATGTGACTCTTCCTGGCATCCTGTTTCTTTTAAAGACCAAATTCAATGCTTTCTCTTGACTCCCACAGGCTTTGAGCTGTGCCTAAAACATTTCCTTTCAGTCAAAAGCTGTCCAACTACTGCTTTCTAGACTGCCCACACATGCAATGAAAGAGCCATGTGGAGGCATTAGAGAGTGAATTAGAATGAATTAGAGGAGCCAGGTTTTATAAAGGCTGGAGGAAATGCAATGTAAATGGTAGTGACAGAGAGGAACTGCCAGTTCCTTCAAGCTGAAATCTTGTTTACGTCTTTGTGTGCGTGCTTTTTCCTTTTTCACAGAACGCACTGCCTCTGTGCCCTTCCTCATAGCTCACTGCTGTCTTTGTCTAGCAAGTCACTTGTCTTCACTTGTAGACTATATTTATCTTCATCCAAGTCACCTTTCTCAGTTAATACCAGATTTTCCGCTGCTGACGTTAGTGGGACCCTTTCCTCTGCCCTCTCCCGTTCCTAATTTGCAGCCTTTCTTGCCAACACAGACCTTAGACCCCAGGCACCATTTTCCTTTCCCATCAGGTACAGTTTAAAAAAAGAAGCTGTCATTTAAACTCTTGGCTTTTAAAATAACTTTCTGCTAGAACTATGAGGTCCAGCTGTTTTCTAGCACTTGACATTTTCTTAATATAATTAGAAGTTTAGACACAGGTTTGCTTCACAACCCCAAACCCAGATCCTCATAAAAAGGAAGCCCAGGGCTGGTAGGCATACTGCTGGTTGTGATAGCCAGCCAATTTATTAATCGTCTGACAGTGCTGCAATAAGAACTGAACCTTTTAAATGGTGCCTTACTATTTTCAAAGTACTCTGAAGTACTTTCTGAAAAAGCTGGGAGTCAATAGGGATTGGCATCGTGGATGCAGGCAAAACTAACAACTGCTCAAATGCCACAACAAATAGCAGAACTTGGGGTGGTGTTTTTGGACAAAGGGTCCTTGGGCCTGCACCCTCTCCTTGGCTGTAGACATTCTGTTTAGTTTCACAGGGGCAACAGTGCAGAGCTGTTGCCACTTGTTTTCCCCTGTGCCTAAGGAATATTTAACTGTAGGATGTGTTGGTTGAGCTCCTCCTGCACCATTTTTGTGTTCTGGGAATTGTGTTTTGATTCCCAGGAGGTTGAGTGTGCCAGTGCATCCTCTGCTGTGGCCTGCCCGAGTGCTTTCAACACTCCTGAGAGTCACCTTTTCTCCATTCATCCTCACACTGCCGGGCCCTGAAGGGTCTGAAAGGTCGGACTTGTTCAGGTGCAATTTGCACCATGTTCTGTATAGTTTGTAAAGCGTGCCCCAGGTATTTGAAGTCTTTCATAACCTGAAATGATGATGACTACCTGGCATGCAGAGAACGTGGATCTGGAAGGATTCTGTCCTGGGGAGGTGCAGCAGAGGGGTTTGTACTGCTAAAGAAACCTCTCCTCCCATTGACCCCCAACTGGTTTGCCGAGCCGCAGCAGGAGAGGGAGGTCTGTGGGTGCACAGTTCTCTGCCTTAAGACATGTTTAGTGTTTTTTCTTTGAGCACAGGGAGGCATCTGACCCTGCCCAAGGCTTTTGCTTTGTTTGAGCAGCTGATGGAGATATTTGGGGCTGTCAGTGTCCCTCCAAAGGTGTTCTGGTGGTGGGGTGGCTCTTGGACCTGGGAACTGTAACCCTGTCTCTGCTGTCAAGTCAGTGTATAGCCTTGGGGCAGACTGTTTAATCTCAGCTTGATCTCCTCTGAAGATCTGACCTTATTTCCCTACTGTGTAATTTTTACAGCCACATGAGGATTGAGGATTAATTAGTTAATGTCTGTGAAGTGTTTTGAGTGTGTTATTTAAGGGTGAAGTATTATCATAAGTCTCTAGAGAAGTGTCATCGTGTTTAACATGTGTACTGGTGTCTGTCCTTCCTAGAAACTTGTGACAGATAAATCCTGTTCCAGATCCTTTGATTTCCATGTCTTCATTATTCATTTTGCCCTATTTTGGAATGCATTTTTCATTTGATTTGAATTAGAAATATAGCTTCTATGTGGCAGTAGCATGTAAAGTTAATTTCAGCTTTTGGACACGTTACTAGTTTTAGCAGTATTTCTGGGAAATGCTACCAGAACCACTTTAGTCTATAGAATTGAGGGGGTACTCTAATTCCTGGGAGTAATTGTTGGGGTTTAGGATTCTTCTTTTTGTTTCTTTCTCTCAGGGAATTTCCTTCCGTATGTGTTGCTGGGAGAAAATAACAACCAGGTACTTAAGAGAGACAAGTTGCCAAGCTCAGGGGAGGCGGGCACTTGGCTGCACCCCTCTTATCTGAGGGATTCTCTGGGAAGAGCAGAGGTACCTCAAGAACTGGCCTGGGAAAAAGGGGGCTGTGGCAGCTGCTAGCTCCTTTTTGCTCTCTCGAATTTCGAGGGGAAGGAGAACTGTCTTCTGCTGCCTTCTGCCATGAGTGGACCTCTGCTTGTGAGGGCAGCCATTGCACTTGGACCTTATTAACACTCACCAAAGAGGGGACCCATCACCATCTGCTGGGGTGCCTCAGGGGAAACCCTGGGATCCCGGGCCCTTTCCNCTGGGAGTAATTGTTGGGGTTTAGGATTCTTCTTTTTGTTTCTTTCTCTCAGGGAATTTCCTTCCGTATGTGTTGCTGGGAGAAAATAACAACCAGGTACTTAAGAGAGACAAGTTGCCAAGCTCAGGGGAGGCGGGCACTTGGCTGCACCCCTCTTATCTGAGGGATTCTCTGGGAAGAGCAGAGGTACCTCAAGAACTGGCCTGGGAAAAAGGGGGCTGTGGCAGCTGCTAGCTCCTTTTTGCTCTCTCGAATTTCGAGGGGAAGGAGAACTGTCTTCTGCTGCCTTCTGCCATGAGTGGACCTCTGCTTGTGAGGGCAGCCATTGCACTTGGACCTTATTAACACTCACCAAAGAGGGGACCCATCACCATCTGCTGGGGTGCCTCAGGGGAAACCCTGGGATCCCGGGCCCTTTCCCCCCAAGGGAGCCTCTCCTGGCCGTTTTCAGGAGCCGGGTGGCGGCTGCCCAGCCCTGCTGTTTCTCCAACACTGCTCCGAGGTTTCCGTGCTGCACCATAACTGCCGGGACGCCCCGCAGTCCCAGCTACAGCTGCCGAGTTTCTGATGCATCTTCTCTACCACTCTGGGACTATACTTATCCCTGCCATTCCAGCTTGCTACTCCAAGGTTCCTGCTACAGCCCCTTTGCTATCCAGAGGGGCTCCAGGACCGGCTGCCCTGTGAGTTGTGAAGGGAGCCCGTTCTCCATCCATTTCTGCCCGCCCGCCATTACTGTGAGGGAACGTGAGGGCGCCACAGCGCCCCCTGCAGGCGCGGGGGAATCAGCGCAGGCCCTGCCCGGCCGGGAGCCACCAGCGCCCCTGCTGGCCGTGAGCGGAACTGCACCGGCGGGGAAAGCGCCGCAGCCGAGAGGGGCTGGGCTGGGGTTTTGTGGTTCTGTCTGCTGGAGCTGCTGGTGTTGTTTGTTTGCCTTGTTATACAGATATATATACTAGTAAACAGCTGTTGTTCCTTTCCCGTACCTTTGCCTGAAAGCCCCTTAATTTCAAGATTATAATAATTCAGGGGGAAAGGGGTCATATTTTCCATTCCACTGGAGGCTCCTGCCTTCCTTAGCAGACGCCTGTCTTTCAAAACAAGTCAGTAATTTTAACTGCATGTACTTTTCTTGAATTACTATCTTTTACAATTATTTTCATCATAATACATTTGCACAATACTGAAAGAGGGAAGCTGTAATGACTCTCAGCAGTGAAGAGTATGCTCAGAAGGGCACTTACCTTTGTTCCCCCCGTCAGCTAAGGAAATACTCAGAAAAACACACATACGTGCAGTGTTTCCTTGGAGAGCTAGCCATTACAATATGAGATGGAAAAGCTGGCATTCTTGTCTCTGCCTCTAAGATAAATTGCTTTATAGATTTCGACTTCAAGTTTTCTGTTTTCTTCTGTGCAGAGTTTGTCCTGTGACTTTTACTGTGCTCCTTATCCCTTAATTCCTTGCTCCTTTCCATCTCTAATGCTGTCATCAACTGATGTTTAGTGGAAAGCTTGCAGATATGCAAACTAATCATCTTTCTGCCTGCAAGTTTTCTCCCTAGGGATCTTTAGAAGGCAATTTCTTTTCTCTATATTGAGGTGGTGAATATCACAGACCCTTTGCTTTGCTGATTCCATGCGACGCTATTTGGTATTTTTGAGCTCTCATCCCTCTTGTTAATAATCTGTCCTACCCTCCCATTACGTATTTCGTGTCTGTCCACTCCAATGAGTTGATATATGTCTTGCTTTCAGAAGAAACCCTGTAGTTTCTGTCAAGTATGGGGTCTTTTAGACAGTTCAGGAATCCTGAGGCGGTGTCTGGGCAAATTTCTCTGTAGTCAAAGGCAACCCTTGTTGGGGGGCAGGGCAGAAGGACATCAGGGGTCAAAGCCAGACAGGCATCCTCCCAGAGGATGTGTACAGGCAGGATGGGATTAGACTGGTAGTACAACCAGCAGCACCTGAGTTGTTGTTGGGAGGGCACAGAACTGTGCCCGGACGCAGTGGTGTTTCCCCATCTGCTGTCTGCAGGCTGTTGTGGAAGGCCCCCAAGGGAAGAATTGCAAGTTCTACATTTGCTCTTGCTCTTTTGGCCTTGGCACCCACACAGGGGACTGTATTTGGCATGAAAACTGCTTTTCTACACTGCAGCTTGTCACATAAATGGTGCCTTAGGTCCAGAATGGATTAAATGGGGCTCCACTCCAGCCTCTTTGTATTGTGTTTCTAGATAACTATTTGTTCATCCATATGGGAATTGCTTTCCATTTTTAGCATCTATATAAAAATCCACACTAGATATAAATATGTAGCCCTATAAAGACCTGAAAATTCTTCCTGCAATGCTGACACTTCTAGAGAAGTGGGGGGAGGGGTTACAACAACAAAACAAAATCCAACATTCGGCATCCGGAAGATCTGCCTTCTGACACAAAGTGCAGTCACTCTCACACAGGCCAGTTTTCTACTCTGCCAATACACTTTTGAATACTTGGGGAGGTCAGTGACCTGGAAATCTAGGTAACTCATGGCTAGAAGTAATGGGAAGGCACTGCTACAGAATGGTCAATAGAGAACCATTTGTCTGTCTTGCTCACTCTGAGCTTAATGCTCACAAAATCATTCAGCTTAATTTCATTCAGTAGTGTTGAGAGCCAACCTTGTGTGGGGGGATGGCTTTCCACGGCTGTTTCTGGGAGATGTGTGCCAGTCCTTTTTTCATGTCTCCTCTTTAGTAAGGTAGCTCACAAGCTGGCCAGGGGAGCCAAAGAGTGCTGGGCTCTGAACTGCAAACACTGGCTTGCACTTGCTCAGCCTTCTGGAAATCTGCTCTGATTTGTAAAAGGAGTGAACTATAACTTTGTATAACTCTTCATCTTGCTTTCTTTTTTGAGTAGTTGTGTAAAATACAAATATCCTGGGGTAAGAATAAGTGGTTTGGTCTAATCAGTTGCCATAAATATTTCATTGGTATGATTACCTGCTACTTTAAATTATTTTCTTGCATGGCTTGTGCCTGATTAAAATGCAAAATCTAACTCATTTCTGGAGTGTCAGTTTGAAATAAATGTGTGGATGTATTTGTAAAACCTATTAGAGGAAAGAGGGGGGAAAAAAGAGTCATGCAGGGGAAAAACATCCAATTGCTTTCAGCAATGTGAGATGAAATCAAAAAATACCCTTCCAAATTTGGGAAAATCACTTGATTAAAAAAGTATTTTGAAATGTAGGTTGCAGGAACATACAGAAAAGGAACAAATCATGTCAGAATACGTTTCCCTTTTTTCCCCTTTCTTATTTTAAACAGTTGTGCTAGAGTTCATATGTAATACTGCAGCAGGTCTGAAAAATCTCCCTTAAACTCCTGTAAAAATTACTATGATCCCCTGGGATTTAGGGACTTTTTTTCTCTTTTTTCTCATTTTGTCTTTGCATATCCCCTCACCAACTAATTTTCTTTATGGTATGCTCTATTATTTACTGCAAGAGTAGTCAAGGTTTTTCTAAATTATTTTAAAGACAAATTATTATCAGAGAGATTTCTTTAGAGTATTTTGCTTCTTGCTGGAAGACTGAACTGAACTGCAGCATATATAGGAGTTCTTCCTCCTCCTTTGTCCAATTTTTTGAGGTCTTTTCCCCTTTAATTAGACTATGTTTATTGTTCTTAAATCCACACCAAAAAAAAACCCAGCTGATGTCAGCAGGCTCAGATCACCATGGAGATCTTCCTAAAGTAAAACCTGCTATTAGTTACTATTGGCCAGTAACAAAAAGCATTGTGGATCAACAAAAGCAAGCTCTCCAAAATCCCAAATCTTCCTGGGCATTTCACTCCTCATAGAAAGAAGCTGCAAGTGCATGGCCTGATCCCCGAAAAACCCCAGCCCTGCAGCTCCCTCTGGAATTGCAAGGGTGTGTTTTCCCAGGATGCCCATGCCTACACTCTGGGAATAAACCACTGCAGAGGATGGAGCAATGTTTCATGCATGAGCACATTGCTGAATAAACTTGCGTGAAAACAAGAGATTCCTACGTTGGCAAAGGACAGGGAGTCTGAATTTATGAACCTTGGGTTTCAGCAGGGTGATCTGGGCACCATGAGCAAATCCTGCCCTGTGAGGAGACACTAATTGGTGCTAAAAATGCACATATTTGGGTCTGAATGCAGGCACTGCAGCGAGAGGCTCTTTGCTTACACGGAGCAGGGCTGCTTTGTACTTGGAGGCTCCCTAACGCCAGTACCCAGTGGGTGGCAGTGCACAAGCTTTGCATGACTCTGTAGGCTTTCATTATTTTTTTAATTCTCCCAGCTAGTTTCCATGGTGATGACTGCAGCTTTGATGCCTGTGCAAAAGTGGAGAGGGAAAGAGAAATAAGAGGGCGATATTGCATTAAACTAGGACTTGAGTAACCCATGGAAGTTACAGTGGGCACAGCCAAGTGCAAGCCCTGCCAAAGAGGCAGTAGTGGGCACAGAGATCGTGGATTCCTGAAGAGCAGCTTCCAGCAAGCTGTTCTGATGGGGTGGTCTAAAGGTGACAATAAACCTGAAAGATTGAGAGGGGACAAACCAAGGAAAATGTGATGTATTTACATTAAGTGAACTAGACTCAGTTCTGGAGTTTTTAGGGGATTTTTGCATTATATGGGTAAAGCTTTGGTAAGAATTATAATACACAGTAAAATGGAACATGGACTCTCCTGACAGCAGTTTAAAGTGATACATCTAATTAACGTTGTGGATTTAAATGCCAGGCCAGAGAAGCTTTTTTTGTTTGGTTGGTTTTTTAAATGAACTCATTCAAGTTTTTGCACTGATTGAATTTTATTTTCTGTTACAAGAAATAGTTGTCAGGCTTGAAATCTGGATTTGTTAAAACTATATCTAAAGTTCTCTTTTGAACCCATTGAGCCTCCTCTGCAGCAGTGTAACCTCCAAATTTACACAGCAGAGGACTTGGAATTCAGGCACTGCAGTAATTGTCAATACTGTTGACTTTGCACCATAATCTTTTGTGACTGCTATGAGACGTGGCTGAATTTAATGCCCACAATCTATGGCTTATCAGCATAGATTGATCCAGGCCTGTTTTGTGTAAAAGCTGCTGATCAAGGAGTGCTACAGGTTTGTTTCTCAGACCTGCTTCTTCCTTGCTCCTTCAATTCAATCAACTTGTCTCCCTTATCTCCAGAGCAGAGTCTGTCAGACGGAGGGGGATCTGCCTGTCCTTGTGAGGGGCCAGAGTCCAAACGTGCACTTCACCATCTGGAACTCCAAACCCACACTATTGCCTTGAAATTTAGCTGTGTATCAAAGTTTTTGTTGGTTTGTTTGAGCTCTTTTGGGTTTTGTTTTGAAGAAGAAAAGGAAGGGATGTTCAGGGAGATGCTTTACTGGTGCAGCTTGTGGGAGGGAGATGTGGATCGTGGCGGTCTTTCCCCAAACTTCCCTAGGCCTCTAGTAAAACTGCATCCCCAGTTCAGCATTTATGTTCTAGCTTTTCCCAGTTGTTTTCTCTCCTTCCTACATCTCTCATCGCTGCTTGATCAGCAAGCAGACACCAACATGAGTCTCCCTATTTGAGAGACTGCCCCACTGAGGATCTCACCAGCCCCTCAAGTGATTTTTCCCTCATGTTGCTAAACTCACTTTCAGACTCCTGCCTTCTACAGCAGATCTTGTAATTTCTCTCCCAAAATGTGCTTCATGTGAAACCACAGGCGGTACAATGGGAAGGCTTGAGCCTGCATCACCTCTGGAGGAGCTGAATTTAAAGTTTCATGTCTGATGTTGATTCTTTGTTTCTGAGGTAAAGATACATGTAGTAGGATCTGGAAAACTGTTGTTGGAAAGATGGATTGTTGCCTCTTTGACTGCTAGAAGGGAAACAGGGATGACAAGCCTTGTTCACAGAAATTGCAGCGTGTGTTAATGCTTCTCAGTGTTTAGTTTTCTGAAGGATCAAACAGGAGGAAAATCAGCCTTTTGTGAGCTCTGGGTACCTGAATGTGCACAGGAGGTACACCGAAGTCTCAGGGTTGAACAAGAGATGAGAATAAAGCAGCCAAAGAGATTGCTGGGCCTTCTTTTTCTTTTCTGTAGTTGCTTTGCTGTGGATGTACCTTCTTTTTTTCATTCTCAGTGTGAACATTTCTTTCATGAAAGATGATCAGCCGCATTAGTCAGATGATTCCTGGTCCTCAAAGCAGCTCTTCTGTATGGGGGGATGTCTGGGCATTGCCTACTATGAGTCTTCAACAAGTGATCTTTATATCAAAGGATGACCAGAGAAGATTAAATAGAATTTCCTGCTGTGTTTAATACAGAATATCTAAGGCTATTTTTCCTCTGTAAAGTTAAGTTACATTTCTGGGAGGTGACTTGGTTAAATTGACTTAATGGGCATGAAACCTTCGCTGTCATTGTGGAAAATCAGCTTACTCAGAGGAGTTGTTTTCTAGACTTACACAGGTTCTTGCAAGCTGTTTAAGCAATGCTAAATATATTGCAGCCAAGAAAAGCTGACAAAGATTGTAGCTGCCAAATTTCTAACAGCAACTTTGTAACTTCATTGCTTTTTCAGCAACAACACAAAAAGAGAAAAAAATACTGTTAACTTGGCAAAATCGATTTTCTGTTTCTTGGGGTGTGGTAACAAACCTCACTAAAATAACTGAATATAAGTCAGCAAAAATATAACCAGCTTTCAACAAAAATTGGAGCTATGTAACCCTACCAGTATCTAAAATCGGTGTATAACTTCCCTTGTTGAAATTCATCACCCTTCTGCAAACGAATTAGGCAGTCTGAGACTCAAGACATGAGGATTAGTAGAGGGCTTAATTAAAACATCATCACTGTTGTCCCTGCAGAATCAAAATCCTGACACTCTGGTTACTGAACTGTATTTGAGCCCTAATTTTAAATGACTGCCTTTTACTTTAAAGGGATCATCACTTAGAAACTTTATCGTGGCTTTTCTTTTCAGAATTGTTGCCTTATGTGTGTTTGCAGATCAAAAATCATTCTCACTATTTTATTAGTGATATGATGCCATTTTCAGGTGCTACAATGTGCATCTAGAGTTTTGCCAAGTGGCCTTGACTCTCAAAATATCGTATTTATAATTAGACAAAGTTTTTCAGATTTACAGCATTCATCCTCCCCAGAGGTCCATGTTTCCCAGAAGACTGATATCAGTTTGGCTCTAGCCTGTCAAATAAGCCCAAGAAATGCATGCCAATCTCAAATCCTGATATTCAGCAAAAAGCCTTCTTTTTCAGTCTTGGCAATGAACATTGAAATCAATAAAAATTTAAAATTAAAAACACCAAAGGAGTCCAACAAGTTCAGGCATTTGGTAGTAAAGAAAAGAGACCTTATATGTCTAGAGTTATGATCAGGTATCCAAACTGGGGACTAGAAGCCAGAAGTTCTGGTTATATTTTGGCAATTTGGCCTTTCCTTGTTATATATTTATGTAGTAGGAGATACCCCAGCAATTGGCGTTTGGTGCAGATTTTGGCAATCTGAGGTAGAGTTCGCTTGCCTGTAGCTAAACCAGGACTTTGTACATGCTGTGCAAGAGGACTGGGGAAAAGATCTCTGTAAGACTTTTTGGTAAGTCAGATGCATAAAAAAGAGAGTGTGTTAAGTGGTCGAAAATACTTGATTTTCAAAAGGCTGCGATGAATTACGAACAAGTTTAAGTTTGCATATTTTAAGGTTCAAGGAGAACTTGTCTTAGTTCTTGATTTTCTTTCTGAATTGAGACTATGAGTGTTCCTGTAGCAGGTGGTGAAAGCCTGTTTTTCTAGGAGCTTTAAAATCAATTTTGTTGTTTAACCAACTCAGCTTCCCCAAAACTGTAGGAACCCTGACACTGCCTTTGACCTTTCCATGTTTTTCATCTGGCACGTTAAACAGTTTGTGGCCAGCCCTGTGCTACTAAATGCATGACATTTGTTAGAGGCTTTGCTCTGGTGAGTAATAGTGGAGGGAGAATATATTTGGTGGACCTTTGCACATTAAATGCATTAATTCATGGGTACCTGCAATTTCAGGAGACTGGATTTGACATTGATGGTGGCCTTCAGCCTGATGTTCCTCAAGTGGTTGGGTGGAGATGTGACTGTCTTGACTTTTTTGGGCTGGGATCACGAGTGTTACTTTCATGGAGTTCTGTAATTCCCTGGGTGTATTCTGTGTCTGCAGTGTGAAGTCATATATTAAAAAAATTAAATTTCAAACAGATTTGGAGTAGCTTTTCTCTTCATGACTTGTGGTTCAGGCTCTTTTGTGAGCTGTGCCAGTGTAGTGGTTGTCATGGAATGGCTTTAAGGAAATCTGTGTGCTGTATCCTAGGAGTGGATGGCTGAAACTTGAAAGTGATGAATTCCTTACAAAACTACTCTGTTTGCCTCTCACTCAAACATGAGTAAATTAGCTGTAGTGCCACTCAGGTCAGGGGTTCAGGAGGAATGTAGATGGTAGGAGTATGTGATCCAATATTTCAGGATATGCCCATTTAAGGCGTTCAGATAATTTGCATAGTCTCAGGCTCAGATCTCTGAATGTCACTTCAAGGTTCCTCCATCTTTTGGGTACAACACATCCCAGTCGCTTGCAATTTAAGCAGAACTCCTAGGCACAGACTGCTAAGCCAAAATGACCTATCCATGACTTTTAGAAAATTCAAAAGGGCAAATCTTCTGTGTTATCTCTAAATGTCAACATTGAATCTACTTGATTTTCTGCAATAAAAGCAGGCGCAGATGTAAACGAAATGCGCATCAAGCTGCGTTTCCCAGTTTGCTGACCAGATTAAAGTCTTCAAGAAATTTCAGATAGCTCTTGGTTAGTAAGGATTTTCTCCACTTTTATTCTGAGTTTCCCTCTAGGGAGGCATATGACCACTTTGATGGCTGCATGTTTAAATTATTTACTGAGTGTTGGTCTTACTTTTTTTTTTTTGTGTGGCATCAGCCTGAAGCCACCCAAACAATGGACCAGCAGCAGTACTGGAGACCAGCTGTGTAAAGTAACATCTTAGCTGGCTATTTTAGTCCCCCAAGCCTGCTAACCACAAGTGGAAAAGCAGAAACCCTGCCTTTGCTTATGTCCTGGCTACGAATGCAAGCACAAGATTTCCTCATGGCTTTAACATTAATGTGCTCTAAACTGCTAAGTCAGAGCTCTTATTTTCCCCTTGAGCTGGCAGCTCAGGCCAGCTCCCTTTAATCCACACATTAAGCACACATTTTAAAGTGTGTTGTTTTTGGAAAGATGTTCAGAAACTTCCCTTTTGAATGCAGGCGCAGAGGTCCCTTTCCAGAATTGATGGCCTGTACTCGAGTGAACTGCTCTGTCTCTGGGCTTTGTGAAAGACCAAGTCTGTGAGTCCAGGGATCACCTTTCTAAATGGGGCCTCGTAAAAGGCAAGGTGAAAGGAAGGGCAGCTTGAAGGGAAAAAAAAATAAAAATAGATGAACCTCAAGAGTTTGGTTTGGCAAGAAACAGTGCAAGTTCATTTTGCCTTAAAAACTTTTACTGGACTCTCCCCTGGTTTAATTATACCTTATTTTTATTACTTTAATCATGCATTAATATATAAAGCATATGGATGTGGCACTGTGCAAGTGTGATTTAAGTTCCTTGAGCCTTAATTTCTCTCATGCAGCCAATGGTATCAGAGGAATGATGGTTTTCCTGACCTTGCCCTGCCAGGCTGATGGTGGTGCCCAGCACAGAGGGCTCCATACCCACCATGCAGGGTGCAGAATTTTCAGAGCAAACCCTCAACTTCGTTCTCCTGAATGCTTAAATTCCATGCAATTATCCAGCCAGTGCTCTCACCTCTCACTAATGACTTATGTCTTGTGAAGAGGATGAGCTGGGGGTGGCAAGGTGGGGCTCCATCTCCTCTCCCAAATAGCAGGCAATAAAACAAGAGGAAGCTGCCTCGAGTTTCACAGGGAAAGATTTAGATTGGATTGTAGGGAAGGTTTTCTTCACTGCAAACGGTGGTCAGGCACTGGAACAGGCTGCCAGGGGAAGCAGTATAATTGCCAACTCTGGAAGTGTTCACAAAAAAGTGTGGATATGGCATTTAAGGGATGTGGTTTAGTGGTGAACATGGCAGTACTGGGTTAATGATGGGACTTGATCTTAGGAGGCCTTTTCCAACCTAAAGGGTTTTAGGGTTTTATGATTCTGTGATTCCAAGGCTACTGCACTTGCTGTGTGCTGGCAGTCATCCTTTTTCACTTGTGACCCATGTAATTAAGGCTGCAGCAGGATCTACTGCTACATCTCATTACTGTGTTCCCTGGGAGTATTTCTCAGTGAGGCAGTTTATTTCATTTTATGAATCTAGGAAAAAAATGCCTTGCTTTCTTTAGTATTCCTGTAGTCTGCCAGAGGAGTTGGCATTTTTTGAAGGCCTTTCCTTTTGGGGTCAGCAATTGCTATAAAGAAGTTTTGTACTGTCTCATTCCTAAACATTTTGGATATTTCATATAAAGGCTTCCTATATTTGCAGTTTTAACAAAAAATCTCTCTGTATAGGCAAGATAAATGCTAAGACATTTTGCTTGCAGTCTGCTGATGGCTTTTGCAAACATTAAAAGTACTGCTGTTTCCACTTGATTGATCAAGTGAGTTGCAATGAAATTTAATTTTGCTATGTCATTTAAAACAGTTCAGTACAGTCAGAAGACCTATTAGGATGCAGCCTTGTTGTGCATATTTTTGTGCTTTTGAGTAGATGCATTATCTCAGAGACTCATTTTTAGTGCTGAGAAGCTGGTGCTTGACTGTAGACAGTACCTGGAAGGCTGCATCTACTGTATTTGTGGCATGTACGATCTTTTTTTATTATTATTATTGTTAACTGGTCATTTTCAAGCCATAAATAGCTTACCTCCATCCAGGGCAGCCACATGAAATCAGAACACCCCTTCCAACCTTTCAAGTCATAAAAATAAAGACAATTTCAGTTTGTATCCAGGTGCGTGTAGACATGCTCAGGCAGAAAAGATATGTGGGAGGAAACTTGTATAGGCCACTGTGTTATTGATAAGCCAGGGAAATACAGCTAGCATCACTTTGATTCTAGAAGAGAGACATTTGGTTTCAAATTAAATATTTTTCTCCAGGCCTCACTCGTTTCTTGAGCGAATGCCAAGTGTCTGAATTTAAAATTCAGTGTTATCCCAGAAGTTATGTCTGACTTGGTTTTATCAATGTATAGGCCAATGAGGAAAACACCAAAATAAATGCAGTGTTGCTCCTTTCAGTGTGTGTAGATAGACAAAAATCAGGGTTTTTCTAATTACACTCATGAGAGCAAATTGCTGATGGAGTCAGATTTTAACTCATCTTATTTACAAGTGTGTTATACTTTCTGGATATGTTTTTACCTGTGTTAATCCCAGGAATTTATCAAAATTATGCTGGATAGCTGAAGATAGGGGTTCTAGAAGATAAATATTGGAACATCTAATAGCTAGCGATCAGGTTATTTTTAAAATTGCTAAGTTTGTTCTACAAGTATAGAACAAACATGTCTTGATTTTGGAGGAGTGAGGGTGGGTGCTGCAGCAATGCTGTGTTCCTGTAGCCCTGAATCAGCCAAATTTTCATTCCCACATTAAAGGGCTGGAAAGTGTTAGTGCTGTTTGCTTGTCTCTTCCCTCGACCTTACTTTCTCCACCACCAGCTGGAGGTTTATAATCAACACTGCCCTCTGCATTTCCAGCTTCTTTCAGTAGTGCTTTCTTAGGAAATATTGACCACCAAATTTTCTTTTCTTGCTCAGTGTGCCTCAGTGGCAGAGCTTGTAGGGCTGGAGCAGAGGCTGCTGGAAATGGTGCAGCTCAGCCCAGTTTTTCTGGGGTGCTTGGAACAGGTTGTGCTGAAGCTCTGGGGCTTGCTTTATACTCTTGTCTGTTTTGCTGCAGATCTGCTGTCAAGAATTAAACTTCCTATAGGGAGCCACAACCCTGCCTATATTGATTCTTCTAAACAGTTGCTCCGTTTTAGTGCCCTCGAAGGGACTATACATCTTTTTAATTAAAAATAAAGTAAATATCAAACGAGTGATGAGGGGTGCAGTGGGCAGAAAACCAACTGCATATTGACTTTTTGTTCTGGAGATGAGTTCATAGAAACAGCTTACAAGGGACTCCAGAACATGGAAGTGTTTTGCCCTTACTGGTTACCTTGTGGAAAACATTCTGGCATAGCTGGGAAATACAACTGATAGTTTACTTTAGACTCTGGAAAATTCAAGAAGTTAAATTCACACAACAGGTTTTTCTAAACATCTTGAGATTGATCTTGACTGATGCTGTGTCTTCATCCCTGAAATCTCCACACTTCCACAGCTGTGCATTTGGCTGCATCCTTGTGGTGTTCCATCTCGCCAGTGTGATGTGTGTAGTCCCACTGAGGGGATTGTGTGTTTAAGGCACTGGGCAATCCCAGCATGAGATAGGTTCTTAGGAAAACTTTGTGGAAGTGTTACATTAAATTTCTGTTAGTGTAGTTATTGGTAGTTTTTCATCCCTATTCAAAAGGCTACTTAAGGGTACATTTATCTACTGGTAGATATTAAAAAACAGTGCTAGAAAATCGGAGTTTAGATTTCTGGCACATTAGGAAGCTGTTCCAAGTTAGATGATATCCCATAGAGAATGTCTGATATACAATTAATTCACAGCTGTCTTCTAGGTCATTCAGTTCCACAGCAGCAAGGCCAGCTGAAGCATGTGAATCAAGCTTGTAACACCTCTAAAATGCTAGTTCATGAGCTATCATGAACTTTTTGTGCAGATGTGTTAAGCTTCCATTTGCACAAAAACTTCCCAACAACCACCCACAACACAGAAATCTTTGCTGGCATCTGTTTAGAGATTTGGAGGCATGAAGGAGATGAGGAAGAAGAAGGATTTGATTCATTCTGCATGCCTTGTGTTTGGTTCATCATGGGCATCAGTGAAATAATAGAAAGAAAAAGGAAAATAAATCCAACAACTACATCTGTAAATCTCAATAAATCAGAGCATGTTCAGGACAGTGTCATTATTTCAGGTATTTAAGGATGTAGAAACAGCCATCTTTTGGGGATCCCCCAGGTGGCCCAGGCAGAGCTGGCAGCAAAGATCTGCTCTGCAGAAGTCTGCTCTTGCATGCTGTTCACTGGACCACCCTGCAAAAGAAAAGGGAAAAGTGGAATTTCACTTCTAAAATTTTCATAGTAAGCATTGATTAGAATTGCTCTTACAATTTGATGGCAATAAATCTTATTTGACAGTCCTGTTGTATTGTAGTGGGAGATGGATGGGAAGGAGGGTGCAAACAATTGATTACGCATCTAACTAGGAAAGAGCAGGACATGAATTTACAGGAAGAGCAGCAGAGCTGTTTGGGCCAGCTAAAGTTTTTAGAAAATAACCTCAGGATTTTCATGCAGAGGTCATGTGTGGCAATTGCTGCAGAAGAGGGCTGACAACACCACGGTGTGCCTGGCAACACCCACAGTCAGTGTGGGGGGGCTGCAGTAACTCAGCTGTCCTCTGGCCTGGAGATCAATTGCAGAGACAAAGGAAATCTTAATTTCTGTGGTTTAAATAGTGGTTTAAAGACCACGTTGTTAAAGTGGATCAATAAAGTAATCTGTTTCAGGTAGAGGTGAGCAAAACCATCCAGGGAAGTACATCTCTCAGTGCCCTTAACACCTTGGTGGGCCCAGGCAGACTGAACATGCTTTGTGCTTGCTGAGACTGGGCTGCATTTTCTCTTTGATGCTCTTTGTTTGGAGACAGTTTCCTTTAAGGTTGATTTGCCAGAGCAACAGTGCATTGATGCACACATAAACTTGTTTTATAAGAGTAGAAACTAGAAATCTCAGATTACACGGAAAAGGGGAAAACTGCGAAATTCCTTCTGCTTCTCTCCCCTCCCCCAGTCTTGTGGACTAGAGTTTGTAATGGTCTCCTAATAAGAATTGCCTTTCTAATTCTGGTTTTGGATCTAATTACTGAATTGAGGCAGCACTGTTGTCTGTGCTGCGTGCAGTCTCCTACTTCTCCACAAGCTTCTGGTCCAGTGGATGCCCACACAGAACTGAAGCAAGTAATAATTTTATTCTCTTCCTCCCAAGCTATGCTGCTGGATTGTCCACAGCCACATGTATGCAAATTCTAAGAGGAGTGACAAACTGTGGAGAAAAATGTCCCTTATTGCTTGTAACACCAAATTACTATTTTTTATCTGATGGTTACTGTCCTGTGGTGTTTAATGCTATCGTGTACTTTTGCCTTATTGATAGTGGCTTGTGGAGTAGCAGTATTTGTCACAAAATAATGAAGCAGAGCCTTCATGGACGAGAGGGGTTTTTTTTGCAAGATTCTTGGCAGCAGTCTGATAGGGAACTGGCCTTCCTAAACCTCAGCTCATGACAGAATATTCTCTTTGAAGCGTAGCTACTCTAACATTTGGTATTCAGTGGCTCTGGGCACAGTACATCTAAAGGAGTTCATCCAATATTGATGGTCTTCCAGTAAAATCAGGAGGGGGAAAAAAAATCCTTTTTCTTAAAGCTCTTATTTTTAACTACTTGTTACCTGATCTTGGCCTGAAAGGTCACAAGGGTGAAGCTGTAGCAGGGTAAACCAAAATTAAAGAAGTATCCTTTGTCTTCTGTAGATGCTCCTTAATGTTTTCTCAAACTTGCAGCCTTATGGAGAGCAGAATGAGCCTGTTCCTGAGAGCATTGCTCTGTGTTGTACATCAATATAGTAATTACAGTGTCTGAAGGTATATTCAAGGCTGTTCTGGATCAGTCTTGCAGATCATAACGTTGGCACCCAAAACCGTGGCTGTGCTGCTGTGTTTGAAAGTGGTTTTAAAAGCAGTAGTCCTGCCTCTCATTTGGCCACAGAGAAAATGGGTTTGGTCTCCTGAGCTGACTTGAGAGAATTAATCTCTTTGGTTTACTGCTGTTGTCTCTTGCACCACTGCTTTGGCATTCCCACACTGCTGCAAGTGCCAAGGCAGTGAAGGACCACAGGGAGGTGAAAGGTGCAGGGAAAGGGACTGGGGCCTTTGCCAGCTCTGCTGTCCGGGTCACTTTAGGCTGGTTGAGGTTTCCTCCCTTGAGCTGTGTTCTCGTGTCCACAGAGGATGAAACTGGCGCTTCTGAAGGAGTTGCTGACCTCCAGGTGTGCCCCTGTAGCTGGCTGTGTGGGGCAGTGCCAGTCTGGAGCAAAGGAGGTGTTGCTTATGCTGATTTGTTTTGATTTTTCAAGAAGCTGTAACTTCTTGAGCTGCGATCCCTTGCTGAACGGACTTCACCCTGTATGAGCAAAAGCAGTTCCTAGAGGTGTTGGCAGCGCTGCCAGGATTTGCTGATGCAGAACAGCTGCCTGGGTAGCAGAAGCCTTACCCAGTGTTGCTGTCTGGTGTGAAGGTTTGATCCTGGCCTGCAGAGGTTCCCTGACACCACCAACTTCAAATGTGCAGCCGTGAGCTCCTTCATAATCTCCCTCATGTGGTACCAGCTATGCTCTGTGTTCTGCGTGCATCTCTGTGTTTAACTTTAAACCTATTAGACAGGATTTTGCACGGTGTGTCTGGGCAAGCCTGGCACTTTTTTCCATGTACATACTCATCTTGGATACCCAAGGTAACAGGTTTACAATGAGGAGCCACTGGAGCCATTCTTTGGCGTTAGAGATTCATTCAGGGTTCATGGCTGAGGGTAACAACAACATCAAGGTTGTAATTGTGGCAGTCCAAACAAATAGGGAAATAAAGCTTTAGTTTACTTAAAATTCTCGTACACCACGGAGAGAATGAGTAAATGTGATTTCATTTCTGATAGTCTTTACTAGTTTTTCATACACAGCGTGGTGTAGAAACATTTGTATTTCAATTTATTTTGTAGAAAAAGCCTTCTTTCATAATCTCTATCAGCTCATTGTGAATAGCAACCTCTGATCACAGAAGGCTATTAATTCTTAATTATCTGCTGGTAATTTACTTGTGCATGAGTTTAGCAATCCATTAGGTGGTGATTTATTTTTGAGAGAAATATGTAATGAAAAGTTTTAGGATTTGCTTTCCCTCACCCCCCTTTTGGCTTGCACTGGAATTAGCTGATTGATTAGATTACAGGATTTATTCAAACCACACTCTGTGTGTTAGAGATTGTAGTTAAGTACATTAAGAAAATCTGAAGCAAGACACAGATAAATGTAATAGTGTTTTTGATGGCAGTCTCTGAATTAGGCTACTGGCTGAGAAATTGGAAGTTAAATTAACAAACACTGGAGTATTGGTCTAATTCAGGGGTTTATTTTTTTTTTTCTTCTAGTCTCTCTTGATTTATGGATATCTAAAAGTTTTTGAGTGGGTATATAAATCCCTCACAGCAGAGGAGCTCAGTAGCAGTGATCTGGTTTTTGCCATGCTGTGGGACTACATGGAGGATGGACTAAAAACTTTGACTTTAATGCTGCTTTTTGACACAAAATGGGGATGGGGAAAGCAAGGCCTGAACCTCCCCCTGCCAGTTTAGCTCAGCTGTTGTGTGAAGCCGTGCAAACAGGGAAAAACTTAACTTGTTTTACAAATAATTTTCCAAAAGTGTGGGATTTCTCTGTAGCACTCACCTCTGTCCCCATGCTCCTTCTGTGAGGCGTAAGGCTATCTCAGTTTTGGAAAACAGCTTTATAGTTGCTTCCTCCTCCACCAGAAGCTCAGCATTTAATGATGAGTGTCACCTCTCTGACTTGATGATGCTGGTCTTACATTTGTGACTGTAGCTCAGCAGCTGAGCTGTGGTAGCTGTCTGCAGAGGCAGCTTTTGGTAATTTCATTTACTGTCACTTCAGGTGCACAGGGTGGGAAGTTAAATCCAGTTACTTCTGTTAACAGTTGTTTTTCCACACCTTATTCTGTGACTTAAAGGCATAACATCACCATTTATACCTGAGGTACTGAAATATATTGGGGCCTGCTGGTTTTTTTTCCTGGTAGTTTCACGTGCATCAAATCAGATCTCTTTGCTGAACTGTTTAGCTGAGAAGTTAATTAGTCATTAAAAGAGTTAGTTTCTTTTATTAGCTCGAGTTAGGTTTCGTGTGTTTTCTGGAAACTGACTGCTGTAATGTGATTTCTGCAAAGCGAGTGGTTGGTGCTACTGACAGCCCAGAGCTGAGAGCAAGGGCTCCTTTTCCTGCCCAGTGCCACATCCTCATGTGCTGGTCTCCCACTTCTAGCTCTACTTGAAGCAGCGACAGAGTCTATGGCACATTTGTCACATCAAAGATTTTGTTAGTAATTGGCCCCAAGTCTGACAAGATAAATCACCTGGAGGAAGAAGGAGATGTCATTAAATACGGATGGTTCACATTCTTCTGCTATGCTGGACTCTGTCCCTGAGCAGGGTGTAGCACAACCTCACTGATGGCTGGAAATACTGGATAAGATAAGAAATAATGTGCATGCCCCACACAGGGGATAGACACCCAGGGGTCTGCACCTCAGCCTGGCTGGTACAGGGTGGAATGGGGTCCACCTTCCTGGTGACTGCTTCCCTCATCCCACACCTGCCAGGGACATCATCCCTCTGTGTGGCCATGACCTCTGTGATGCCTGGGGGGCAGCAGGGCACAAATGGTTGCTCCTGAGGTATCTGAGCCAGAAAGAGGCAGAAACACAGACCTGAAAAGGGCAAGGCAGCTCCAGTGTCTCTTGAGCCATCTAAGTGGGATCTCTTCTGTTTCAGCAGCATTTCTGAGAGTGGAGCAGAGGAGGTGCTGTGAGCCTGAGGCAGCACTGCTGGTCTGCTCTTCTTAACTTGAGCTGGATGGTGTCTTGCACCAGGGTTGGGAAAGCATCAGCACGAGACTGGGGAGGGAGGGCAATGCTGGCAGAGGGGTTTTTGGACCATTGCCCGTGGTTTTTCTGTCCCACCAGTGCTGCCAGAAATGTTAGCCAGCCCCACTGGTGGCAGCTGCATGTACCTTAGACAAGAGTTTCCAGGTGTCTGGCCAGAACGACAGGGCTGAGATGGAGAAATTGCATTTTCACGTAAGCTGTATGCGTTCTTCATCAGATGTTGGACTCTGTCTCGTGTTTAATCTGTAAATAAGATGGTGCAGTTTGGGCAATTTGTATCTTCTCTCCTCAGTCAAGCTCTGGTGGCAGGACAGGAGGGGCTGTGTCAAGTCTTGGCTTCCTTGTGCGTGAGGAGCAAGAGGAGAGAGGGCAGCCAGGAGCAGGGTCCAGAGGTGTCAGCAGTGTGCTGAGCCCAGCCTGGCACTGGAAGTGCAGCTGGCTTGTTTTTCCCTCTGTGGAGAAGCTGTTTATCAAGGTAAATAATGGCATGCTCGTTTGGGGGAGGGCACTTAATCAGCCATTTCCCCGTAGTTACAGATGTCTTTCCTTCCAAGCCACGTACTCAGCAAAGCACACAGCCCACGTTGCTGAAATAGCTGCAGAACAGCCATTCCCACTGATCACAAGGCTCCCAAAGCATCATTTGTTTCCATAGTCTGAGGAAAATACTCAGTGAAAACCTGGTTGGCAGTGCATTAAAAACTGCTGGTTTATCTTTTAAGCATGCCTAGGGTTGCACATTAGCCCTACACGCAATCCACAAGCAGAGAACAGTAGCAATTCTGTCTCACCCATTGTGTTCAGTAACTGCAAATAGCCTATCTTATTTTGACAAAGGAAGGAACCTGACTGTGTATCAGAACTCTTAATAATATCATATATCCTAATAAAAGTCGTAACAAAGTAATCGAAAATATATGGCAATCCTGTCTTCTCTCAGGACCACGTGAAACAACCTGGTGATTGCTCTGTGTTTTCTGATGAGCAAACAATGAAAGAGAGCTGGGGGGACTTTGCAGAAATTCTCACTAAACCAAATGACAATTAAGCCTCATTAAAGTTCTAAAAAAGTTGGGACTATTTAAAAAATGTTTAGAAATAGTTCAGGTACGAACAACAGTCCTCAGAGAAGCGAATTTCAGTGGCAGCTTCCTAGCATGACAAACCCAATTTTAGGTCAAATATTGTCCTCAATGTCCAACAATCTTTAGCTGTACATTTTCCAAAGTAATTAACTCAAAATCTTAGGGATGACGTTGGACTCTGCTGTTTGCAAATGAATTAAAAGAGTTTTTTAAGGCTGAGGAAGAAGCCTAAAATTTAGCCTGAACTACTGTGCATATGTTGGCCTCTGAGTTAATAAATTCAAATTGAGAAAAGATTGAATTTCATTAACAAAGACATAATTAATCTGAGTTTGAAAAGTTCCAGTGCAACATCCTAACTTTAAGGTTTGAGGTCTGAAATGCACAGCAGATACTCTGCTTTTATAGGCAAATTCATTTCCCTTCCAGATTTAGACTCAGGGTGATTTACAGTCTGGTTTTTGAAGGCGCTTAGCACAGGCCTAAGCAAAGTCTGTAAGCTGGCAATGAGCACTGCTGAGCCCTACAGCTCTGTAAAGCAGGAAAGGAGAGAGGTATAAAGATTTTTTTTTTTCTTTCTGAGAAACAGAAATAAATGGTGGAATGAAATACTTCTGTTGATTAATATTTCACTTTGAAATGGATTAGGAAGAAACTGTGAATTATGTATTTTGATTCAATCCACTGCTGCTTAAAATAAAATCTTGGTACAGCTTGCAGTTAGCACTGTGCATTTGAATTTTGCCTTTTTGGGTTTCCAGAACCCAGACTTAGTGGCATTCAGGTACATGTAAATTCTGTGTCTCAGTGTTGCATGTTTTAGTATAGACCCTTAAATGTTTAACCATGTTTGTAGCTTATTTATATATTTAATGTCACTTAAGTTTCTCAGGCTGCTTTAGATTTTCAGTGAGGTGTCACACTCGCCTCCAACCACACAAGCAACGCCTCAATGCCAGCCAGGCAAAATCAGCAGCATTCCTGACCTTGGAGTTTGCAAGTGAAGTTCTTTGTATGTTGAAAGCATCTGCTGGAGCCGGTGGGGCAGAGCTCTCAAGCAAATAGACCTTCACTTTAGGCAGAAGTGCACCAGTAGTGAGTAAATCTGCCTCAGCTCAGACAGGCAGGATCTGGAGGAAATAGTATTATCTCCATTTTACTAAAGCTGAGGGAGATTAACTGTACATGAGAAGTCTGAGACAGAACTGACTATCAAATCTAGATGTCCTGGTTCATTGATCCAGTTCCTCTAACAAAAATTATCCTCTGGTAAAATGTGTTGGTTTTGCACGGCCTGGTTTTTGGTAGCAGGGGGGCCACAGAGGTGCCTTCTGTGAGAAGCTGCTGGAAGCTTCCACCATGTCCAGCAGAGCCAGTCCCTGATGGCTCTGAAGATGGAAATGCTGCTGGCCAAAACTGACCCAATGAGAGAGGCTGGTAATGCCTCTGTGATAGCAGATTTAGGAAGATCAAAACAAAGGGAACAGTTTTTCTAGTCAGAGAAGAAGAGGAGGTAAGAACATGTGAGGGAAATAACATGGAGACACCAAGGGCAGTGGAGAAGGAAGGGAAGGAGATGATCCAAGAGCTGAGGTTCCTCTGCAGGCTGTGGTGAGATTGTGGTGAAGCAGCTGTGCCCCTGAAGCCCATGGGGATCCACAGGGGATGCAGAGATCCATGCACAGCCCATGGGGATCCACAGGGGATGCAGAGATCCATGCACAGCCCATGGGGATCCACAGGGGATGCAGAGATCCATGCACAGCCCATGGGGATCCACAGGGGATGCAGAGATCCATGCACAGCCCATGGGGATCCACAGGGGATGCAGAGATCCATGCACAGCCCATGGGGATCCACAGGGATGCAGAGTTCCACCCACAGCCCCTGGGGGAGGTGCCTAGGCTGGAGCAGCCTGTCCTTGGAGGATGCGCCCCGTGGAAGAGTGACCCACACCACAGCAGTTTTGGGAGGACTGTGCCCATGGGAGGGACCCCACGGCCTCACAGGGGAAGGATCCTCTCCCTGAGCAGGGGAAGAAAACCTCGGTGATGAGCTGCCCCAAACCCCCCTGCCCTGTCTCCTGTGCTGTTGGTGAGAAGGTGGGAAGGGTTGGGGGAAGAAAAGGAGTTTTAAGGGCTTATTTTACTTCTCATTATTCTCCTCTGGCTCTGTTAGTAATTAATTTACCTTACAACTTTAAGTTGAGCCTGTTTTGCCCTTGGAGTGTTTTCTCCAGGTCCTTATCTCAACTCATGAAGCCTTCATTTGTTTTTTTTTTTTTTCCTCTCCTCTGCCCACCTGTGGCAGGGGAGGGGGAGGGAGAGGCTTTCATGGATGCCTGGCATTGGGCCAGTGCCAAGCCACAACAAGGCAAAACAGCAGAGGAGTTCATCCCACCGGCAGCAAGACATCATCTCTCCTTTGGAACAATGTTGTATTATCCTCAGTGATCAATAAAGACAGTTTAAATTTTTTCAGGTTTGAAATAACCTTAAATGAACTGTTAAGGTTCTTTGGCTTAGAAAGTTGCTGCCAGAAGTCCTTGTGTTCAGTCACTGTCAGCAGAAAATGGATGGATATTGTAATGTGCAGTTCAGTGGCAGGTGTAGTCACCAGTGCCAAAATCTCCCTTCTTGAAAGCATTGAAGTCTGGTGTATCTTTTGGTTCTCTATAATTATCATTTGTTTTTCCAAATTCCAAGGGGGTACAGATGCAAAATCAGCCATTGTTTTGTCTGTGTTATTCAAAGATTTTTATTTATTTTATTTAATGTATAATTAATTTAGTTTTACTGATTTTCACTAGACAAAACAGGAGTTGTGGGTGGCAGAAGCAACCCACTGAAACACCTACTTTCCCCATCTGCAACCTGTGTACAGGAGTAAACATGAAGTGGATGTGTTTCTGGTTGATTACAACTCCTGCAATTCACTGCTGAATGCACACACTCATTAAAAGGAAATTTTTACTCAAGAAACTACGCAGCAGATGAGAAGCTAAGCAAGACTGAGGTGAAAGGACTGAACAAATGGTACTTCAAATGAAGATGGGCAGTTTCTTTGTGATTGGAACCCATTAGTCAGAGTGGGGATCTGTTGATTCATAAATCTTGACAAATGTGCTCATGGTTCCGATGTAATTAGAAGCTCCTAAATTGAAAAGAGCTGGTACCTAAATGCTGAGGAACATCTTGAATGTTCAAGCTGAGGAAACTTCAGACAGCTGGAGTTACTGTGTCTTAGGTTAAAAAAGAAAGAGTTGGTTTTAATAAGGATCATAAGAAAAAGGACAGACACTGAGATTTGAAGCCTGGAAGACTATAAAATTCATCTGATTTAACTTAGTTTCTAATTTTGCAGCTCAGAATTTTCCAGTCTGTTTCCAGAGCCTCTTTTTTCCAGTAATCCAATTTTCAAATGTGTTGAACATCCTGCCGCTCCTATTGGCTCCTCTGAAAGCCACAGCTCTGAAAAAACAATAATGTTTTGTTAGAGAAAGACGAGATCTAAGCAGGACAGAACAGAGACTGCAGGGATCTGGTGAGAAAGGCTGTGGTGTATAATAAGTATTGTCCTTTTTTTTTTGGTGAGAGGCAGGCAATTGGATTTTAATAAAGAACACTCACATTTTGCTGTGTAAAACCAAAAAGCCCTATGAAGGCACTGGTAGCACATGTGACAACCTCAAAATTTAGACTTGAATAGGGCCAGGAAGGGGGTGGAAGTTTGAGATCGGTGAGCTGCAGAAGATTCACTTGCAAAAGCAGAAATACTTTTCACTTCATACTTTGGCACATAATATCCTCCTTGCTGGCACTAATGATGCGGAGACATTTTTCTATCAAATGCCTTCTGACAGTTCAATTGCCAAAAATACTCAAGTGGCAGAATGCAACTGCAATTACTAACAGTGTGCTTGCCCCAGAGTCTGTAAATTCTCTCATGAAAGCCTAAAAAGCCCATTCACGTTGTCTAGAAATAGCAGCAATAACCATGGTAATAAGTTCTTTTCTTTGTTGCTGTGGTTCAATTCTTTTCATGGGTAGGCTGCAAAAAAGCCATTTGATTTTTCTGTAGCTGCCTCTATTGTAAGATGTTTCTGCTCTGCACCAACAACAGTTGAGCTACTGAAAGCTCTGCAGCAGCTTAGTTTCCAGGTTCAGAAATTTAGCTAAGGAGAAGAAATTTAGGTCCTGTTTCAGATCTGGTTAAGCCAAATTTTGTGTTTGGGCTGTGGTCTGGAGGAGAGGATGTGTCCTGAAGGAGGTGCTGAGGGGGAAGCATGCTGTCCTGCGGAGCAGCATGGCCAAGGGACAGGATGCTTGAAGAGATTTGAGTTCTTCCAAAGCCACCAAGGCAGTTAGTACATGTCCCATCACTCCTCTACCACCTCTGACCACTCTGGAGCAAAACCTAATGCCTTTTACCATCCTGGAGGAGTTTTTCTGCATGCTCAGAGGTATTCCTTCATTATCCCCCTGAGCTGTAGTGCAGTCCAGATGGAGAATGCAAGATTTGGAGATTCTTTCCAACTCAGGGTAGTTTTACTCAGGTTAATGGTGCCAAAATGTGCTGCGGTCCTGCGAATATTGCTCCTGGGCAGGTTTCTGCAGGGAGTGCTACTGACTGTAGTAAGGTTTATTAAGTTGTAGGATACACTTTATGGACAAATCATGAAGGACTGGGGTACAGGAGGAGAATAAGAAGCAGTTGTGTGAGGGGAGTTTGTCTGTGCCAAGTTGCTCACATATGTGGGGGTTTACAGCATTATGGCTCTAAATCCAGTGCTTAGAGACTGCTGTGGAGTCACACGGACAGTCAGCTTTGATGCTTGTTAGGAGCAAGGAGCATGAATATAGACTTACTCTCCCTGTTATTAAAGATTATTTTATCCCATAAGATTGTTGTCATGGTATGATGCTTGAACAATTTACAAATGTAGCTTCAGAATATAAATGCCTTTGCTTCTGTAAGCTCTGCAAATCAGAAGCATTGAAGTTTTCAGCAGCTATTTATCAGAGCACTTGGAATTATACAAGCTTTTGTTTATTTTGCTTGAATTTCTAGGACATTCCAAGAGATAAATACTGGAAATGGCTGTCATTGAACATACTCTGAATTTATTTAAAAAAAAAACTTACTAATTTAAAGTGTTCTGAAGTGTCTTAAGAACTGTTGTGGGCAGGAGAAGGGAAACACCCACAACAATGTTTGTAATTACTGTGATATTGGAGGTTATCTCTGAGCTTGTAGCTGTGTCTGTGAAAGTTTTGGGCGCTGAGGTCAGCTGGTACAGAATGACCCACATCCATACCATTAAAAGTCTCTTAACCTGCAAAACATTCCCATAGGACTGGAAACTGTGCCAGCTCTCAAACTGTGCCTGGGAGTGCATGAGAAAATTATAGTTGGCACAGGCCAGAATTGTGCCAGGGACTCTTCTGACAGCTTAATAGATGAGCAGTCATGGCCCAGGGCACAGGAACATCCCTGGGTACTGCTGTACTTGAAGTTTGGGCACAGCTGCAGGTGCAGGTACAGCTGCTAAATCAACTTCTTGGTGCTTTTCAGGCAATGTATAACTAGGGTTGCTTTGTTGCAGAGGGTGTCCCCAAATGCCAAAGCTGCTTTTGCTGAAAGGAAGATTTCGTGTTGCACTTTGAAGAATATTTTTTGTTATTTTTTTTTTTTTCTATGGAACTTTAAAATCTACCAGCAGCAGAATCAGATATGAGTATCCTCTAACATAAAGCTTTAGTTCTTCGCAACAGTGGAAATCATTACTTTGACAAAGGGATATTTCTGTGAGTCTTGAGTTTGTTTGGTAAACAGATATTACCCGTAGATCACTGGGCAACAACAATGTCCTCTGTCAGTTAAACTACAGCTAAGTGTTGTGTGTTGTCTGCTCTTATTTTCTCCTTCATGCACTTCACCTCTTTCACTCCACCAGCACTTGGACTCCAGCCTTGGTTCCTTTCACATGAGAACATCTGGGCAGGGAGACCACAGACAGGTTTGGAAATTTTTTAAGGCAAGTCGTTAGCGTAGTTGTTAGAGATGTTTCTGCACTTGCTATGTAAATGACATAACATTTCATGAATGCAAAGTGAATCAGTTCTCTCATGTTGCTTGGGTTTAATAATTTTTGATTCTCGGTTAGCATATCTCGTAGCTGAAGCCTGAATTTTTTATTTTGCATTTGTCAATGATGCAACAATCACCTCATTATGTAGGATGGAGAATTATGTGTGTGGAATTTGGGCTGAGCTTTAAGCTTCTGGGAGAGCAAGAAGCTATTAAGACATCCTGAGACCACACATAATACAATGTCCTAAATTGGGCTCTCTGACAGAGCCGTGCTAATTTATCTCTGTTCTAGCAGATGACAGCTCTGCTCTTCCTGTCCCAGGCTCCTCCAAAGCAGCAGAATATTATTTATTTTGCAAGTACGTCAAGTAATAGTTTTTTCTTAGTCTTCCTAGATAGGGTCTTACAGACTTTGCTGTTAGGGTTTTATTTAATTTGAATTGACAACGGTACCAAATATCAGAAAGTGTGTGTTTCATAGCAAAACCTAGGGGTGAAGCTAAGTGGAAACAATTTAAAACAAGTCATATCATAGTTAGTCCAATGACTTGCATGTCACTCTAATCTTGGTTTCCCAGGAAGTTGTTTTTTTTTTTTTTTAGCCTTATTTCAGGGTGCAGAAGAGCAAATCTTTCAGAAACAGATCTTCTGGATTATACATCTGCCACATTAAGGTCTTTGCATTCTCTAGGGTATACTGTGATCTGCTTCTTTTACAAATTTTCATCACGTGATACGATTATTGTGATGAAAATTTTGGATTTGTGATCCAGAAAAGTCACTGCTGCACAAAATGCTGCCAATAAATTCAGCTTGAAAGATTATTCTATTTATTCACAGCCTGTGATTCTTTTCTGAAATGAATATCTGAAAAAAAACTAATTATGAAATGCAGACTGAAGATCCCTGATGACTTGCTTAAGGTGAAATCTTTACTGGGGCAGGGGAAAAGTGACTTTCCATTACTGACTAAGAATACCAATGTGCTCCTCAGCATCTTTATTTCACCCAACCTGCAGTTCAAAACGTTGCATTCAGCAGGTAGAATCTGCAGCATTAGTACATTTGAGTTCCCTGTTCCGAGAGGCTTTAGCAGTATTTAAGTCAGCTTCACAGCAAGTTAATGTGTATTAAAATGAAAATTAAAAGATTTTTAGATAATAATGATTCTAATGAAAAAGTATTGCCAAGAAGCTATCAAAGAGATCAAATGTACTTAGGAGTGCCATGAAAAGAATAATAAATGGAATAGCAGGGCATGTGCAATGGCAGCCTAGATTCAAACTGTGGTGCTTTTGCTGTTGTAAATGGATGCCGCTGCCAGAAACCTTTATGCTCTAACCTGCTTAGAAAAAAGAAAAAGAATTACCTTTTGGAAAAGGTAAAAAAGGTTTTGGAAAAACAGTGGTTCTTCTCTTGTAACTGGTAGTGAATTGGAATGACAACCAAATCATTCTCAGCCGTCCTTCAGTAGGAAAAATCCCCTTGCCTACAATGAAGTGAAAGAATTGTGGGAAACTGAGCATTTGCCCTCCAGAAATTGACAGTCTGCGTTACAGGAAAAAATTGGTGCACGTTTTATTGAAGGTTGTTACAAGTTAAAAAGTCCTTGAGGTGGCTGAACTGTGAATCAATATTTTTAAAGAGTTTGGATCTGTCTTGGCATGTTGTTACTTGGAGAACTGTCTGAATTTGTTCTAGCAAAGGAGAGGGGATGGATGGCTTTTCTTTAAAAATGCCATGCATTTCTGCTAGCTTGTGTTCAGATAACATGGGGTTACACAATCAGCTGGGTTTGCAGCAGTAGGGCAATGCCAGGGTATTAAATATGACTTCTTGATAACTATTAAAAGATTTTGGGTGACCAAAGCAGGCAGCTGAACCACCTAGAACTTCTCTGTATGCTAAGAAAGGTAAATGGGCAGAAATACTGACTTTGCAATAGCTTTCAGTTGTCATAATCATAGAATATCCTGAGTTGAAGGGACCCATCAGGATCATTAAGTCCAGTTTCTGGCAAGGTACAGAACATCCCAAGAGTCAAACCATATGCTCTCCAAACTCTTTATGAACTCAGACAGGCTTGGTGCTGTGACCACTTCCCTGGGGAGCCTCTTCCAGTGCCCAAACACCTTCTGGGTAAAAAATACATCTCCTGATAGCCAACCTAAACTTCTCTTACTCAGCTTCATGCCATTTCCTTGAGTCCTGTCAGTGGTCACAAGAGTGAGGAGATCCTCTGCTGCCCCTCATGAGGATGTTGAAGACCACAATGGGGTTGCCCCTCAGTTTCCTCTTCTCCAAGCTGAAGAAACCCAGTGCCCTCAGCTGCCCCTCATACAGCCTCTCCAGACCCTTCACCATCCTTGTAGCCCTCCTTTGGGTGCTCTCTGATAGCTGAATGTCTTTTTTTGTATTGTGGTGCCCAAAACTGCCCCAAGGACTTGAATTGAGGCCACACCAGTGCAAAGCAGGGCAGGACAATCCCCTTCCTGGCCCAGCTGGTGATCCTGTGCCTGCTGCCCCCCAGGACACAGTGCACACATGGGGAAATCCTAAATTCACACTTTCAAGTTCATGCCCAAGCACCAATTCCCTGCTGCTCTAGACTGAATGGTTTCACAGCTGCCCTTTGTGTTCAGTTTCTTCCAAGCAAGCTTCATTTGTTGACAGATTTTGAGATTTTTCTTGGTTGCCCTGCACATTTCAATGCACGGTTCTCATCTTTGGTCTTGAAATAATTTATAGCATAATGAATCATTACAGTGCTGTGTGATAAAACCACACTGAGAGAATGGAATCTAAATGGAAGAATGTGTTCACAAACTGTTTTAGAACTGCTCATCACTGAACACTCATCAGTGTTCTCCGTGACCACTGCTGGCCCTGGTGCTCTCTGCAATGGCTCTTCCCTGGCCCAGAGTGTAAGAGCACTTGGTTCAGGCAATTCAGTGGGCTGTTTTCTCCTCCTGCCCTGTCTGCATGCATTTTACATGTCCTTCTCAACCAGAATTTTTCATATGTAAAACAAGGAGTGTTTCCCTCTTTAAGAATACATTGCATTAATGCCCACAGTGTATATTACAGATACGACTGCCTAACAGGTTATAACCACAGTATGTGTTCAGTTGTTGTTCACCATATTTATGAAAAAAAATGGGTGTTCAACACAGTGATGTTATGAGGGGTTTTTTGATCGTTGAAGCAACAGATGTGACTCAAATCCTGCAATCTGGAAAAAAGTTTCAAGCTTGTGTTAGTAATTTTCTGTGTCCTTTCATTAGGGGTATTTTTACTGCAGCTAATAAGGAACTCAAGATGCTCTCAGATCTGGAGTTAGTTACAATGAAGAAGATACAAGCTTTTCAGCCATTTTAACCACTTACTCCAACGTTAAGACTGGAATGCATTCTGCCTTTTGCCTCAGTTTACGTGGTCTGCTGTTTTATGTTTATTTTCTACAGCAGACCTCTTTGCTTTCCCTTCATTGTTTTGTTAGATGGTTCTACTTTAAATTGCCTTTCATTTCAGAGATGCTATTCAGCACGAAAGCTGTAATCCTCAAATCGTGCTCTCTTCATAGCAAAACTTTTCACAATGGGAAATAATTTTATTCTGCTCTTTACATATGGTAATAACAGGAACTCTTGACATTTGCTCTTTGTGATTATTTTAGGTTCTGTAAAGCAAAGCAAACAGGCTTTGGGGGGCCTGGTGCTGGCCTCTGATGGAACCATTAAACTGCTTGAGCACAGTCACATGGGGATGCACAGCTGGGGCTATTTGGGTTTCCCAAGATCCTTGTTGTTTCTGCGATGTCTGATTATATTTTGGACAAGTTAGAACAGATACAAATCTGTGCCCAAAATAAGTCTCTGTCCTGAAGAAGAAAACAGTGTAACTGTGTGTGTGTAGCATGAATAATCTGTATATTTGTATTGTGGATATTTCTGCTGGCATCATGTGAGGCTCAGGGTGCTTGGTACTGCAGGAATGAAGTTGGAAGATGGCTGTGATAGCTCATTCTCATCTGAGCAGGCAGGAGGGCTGGGTAAAGAAAAAAAATGGCACAATAATAAGTATGGTAGCATAATTAGGGGCAATTGAAAAATACCTTCTCTTTTAGACGAAAAAAAGGGGGGGCTGGGGAGAAAAGGAGGAAAAAGTGGTTAGGGAAAAAGTATCCTTTCCATTTAAAGATTGTCTGTCCTCATCATCATGTACTTGTATGTCTCTCACACCTTCTGTGATTTACTTCTCTTGTTACTGGGTGCTTAAACAGCACAAATCACTTTTTTCTGAGTTGTAGACCATTATATCATGTATTAGCAAGGAGAAATGGGCATTTGGAACATACCAGTGAAAGGAGACAGATAAGAATAGTAATCACTCACTTGGCAGTCTGGAGCTTTCCAAAAAGCAGCAGGCTGTGAACCCCTGACTAAAACTCAGTGTAGTTAAGGAGTTTATCCATCACTGTTTCTTGCCACTCTGTTTAAACTGAATAAAAAGTACCTTGTCTTCCTGAAGTCCTATCCACTCAGTTTTATATTTCTGAAATAGTTTCTCAGTGAAACTATGGAAGTGATAACAAGCCATGCTTTTTTCATCTTTTCTATTTTCAGTTCTCTCTTAACACTGTGACACATGCCATATTTGAAGTCAAATTAAAAAAAAATAAAAAAAGTTTCCTGTCATATTTAATTGAGACTCCATTGTGAAATCAGGAATTTGCTTAATATCAAGCCTGCAGCTTTGGTTAGGTGAAGGACTTGGAAGAGGAAAGCACTGGGTACAATTTTCATTTTTCAGGGCACAGAATCCTCAAAATGGCTTTTGATGTGAGCTGAAGGGTGAGTTTATTTGCACAGAACTATTTCAGTCATTTCTAATGATTTGCCAGCAAGGAAAAGCCAAGGTGGAGCAGGCAAGCTTTATGGAGTTTTAAGCTGTAAAATGCAAAAGAGGAGAAAATCCATTGTGAGGAATTACGAGGAAGAAGTTGTGGAAGACACCATCCAGAGACATGATTTCCTAGTGCTGACAACCACAGCAGGCTGCTGTCTTTAATGCAGGCAGCTTACACTGGTGCTCTGACTCTCCTCTGGCTTATGCAGACAACTGCTGTGACATTAATAAATTCCTGGAGTAGCTGACAGGAGAACTGAACTGAAACCTGTCAGGTATCTTCTTCTGGCTTCTTCTTGAGCACCTGTAGTCCTCTCTCACATTTTATGCTCTTTACCAAGGGACTAAAACATGATCCCGAATAAATGAGTTAATAATTTTGTGTATGTTTGCATGTGTGCATTTACCGCTCCCATGTTAGTTCTTTTTTTCAGCCAAATGAAGTCAAGCTTCTCCTGATACTTGCAATTCTTTCTATTGTATGAACTGTAATGCTTGCAGTATTGAAAAAAAATTTTATTAAAGCAATCTGGCTGAAGCAAAAGGTGAATCCTTATTGAATTCACAGGCTATTGAAGGGATGCATAAGTGTTCAAAAGCTTCTATTGCATGTGTACTGCTGGGCACAGGAAGAATCCCTAATCCAATTGTTTTCCCTTCATAAAAGTGCAACAACATTTTGTTGTGCTGCTTATGAAAACTGAAATGTTTCAGAAAAAAAAAATTGTGTGTGTGCAGATAGGGAGAGAGAGAGCAAAAGGTCAGATGGGTTGAGGAGTGCACAGTTTGTTTAGCTTGCATTAACTTGCCCATGTTATAAAGCTGGTGAGAGGCAGGCGTTTGCAGCTTGCAATGGTTCTTTGCTTCATGTACTTCTATAAAAAGTATTCAAGCACAGAATTATTCATGGCTGCTGGACAGTAAAGCTGCTCAAATCCTTTCAAAATTAAACCTGGTGGTCAAACTACCAATGTCTTAACCAGATCACTGAATTTCACATAAAAAAAATAAAAGTACTTCCTTTTGCTTTGGCTTGGATATATTTATGTCCAGTGCATCATAACAACAGTAACTTAAAAGTAACTGCTTTTTTTGTGGGGGAAGCAATGAGCAATGTGACTTTCCTTAAATATGGTTTTAAAGATGATATTTCATAAGCAAGCAGTGACACTTGGCAACACTGTTTGATGTGCAGTGCTCGGTTTTGTTCAGAGGACTTATGTCTACTCTGTATCTTTTACTGAGGTACGCATATAAGCAGCCCTTCAGTGTGCCTTATTTCTCAATTAAATTCTACAAAATTGCTTTGCTTTTTTGCCTGGAAAGATAAAGACATTCGCCAGCAGAAAATCTTAATTCAAATTATAAGATGCATATTACTGGCTTCCTTTTCAGTAATGTCTTATTCGTTTTTCTTCATGTTAATGAGTTCCTTAGATCTACCTTTTGATGGAAAATCTTAATGTAAAGAGAGAAATGTTGTTATAATTACTGCAGTAATTGTAGCCCTGGTGTCCTGAACTTGCTTGTCCCCATCACATTGTGACCCTGTATCAATAGGTCTCTGTTGTATTTGCATTTTGGCAAATTTCTACTCTATTTTCACTCTGTACAAATGAATTGTCGTAGCCATGAATGCTTTGCATAAATAGCTTATCATTTCATTAAACTCTGCTTTACAGCTTTCACCCTGGAGTGTCTGTGTTCCTCAGCCCTTCTGTTCAGTAGGCACTAATCTGCTAGACAGTATGATTTGATCAATTATCAGATATGTTTTGCTCTTGGTTTACCTCAGCTTAGCTGCATTCTCAGTTGTATTTTGTTTGGCTGTTAATTCCATTCTCTTTTTGTCTTTTTCTATTTTTTTTTTCTTTCTTAATTTATTTTTAGACAGATATTTTTCAGTGTCCTCATTCTTTTGTTACAGCAAGTAGTGCATACATAGAAAATATTGTGTATATTCAGGTATTGATCATGGATGCTCAGGTTTGAGTGCTCTATGTCATCCAATGAGCAGAAGATATTTGTGTTTCTGCATTTGCTGTTGGGTCTTTCAATAGTTTGGAAATATAGTAGGAGGACTTTTGTGTATGAACTCCTGCACAGGTGAGGGTGACCCTGGAGTGTTTTAAGCTTGGGTGAGATGGGCAGAAGGACATGTGGAGTTTCCCAGAACTGCTGGCCGTGGGAGGAAAGGCTCAGGGCTCTGGTGCCCTGGGGTGACCACACCTGGGACAGACTGATGCAAACTCCCAGCAACCTCTGTCTCCCCACACCCATAAACTGGAGCTGTGGGGAGCCTCAGATCCCACCCATTTGCCTCCCGTTGGGTTTGAGTGGGGTGGTGGTGGTGATTAGGACCTAATTCACACTCTTCTGTCGTTTATTGGAGCCGTTTCCTCAAACTTTTAATTCCTTTAAACGCCACTTCTTACCTTTTTAATCTCTGTAATTCTACACAGTGGATGATGAATGTTTCCATATTCTGAACACAGTTTAGGCGGGCATGAAGATAATCCACTTGATTGATCTCGGAGCTGCTAAAGCAGAATTATGCGTTTCGGGATTTTGCAAACTAGTACAAACAAACAAACAAAAAGAACTCCACAGGGAAAAAACTATGACACAGATGTTTAGATGTACCCAACCTAGACCTTAAAATAGTCATGGCATCAAACAGCATAGAGGGAAAAGAATCTTCTGTATCATGGTTGCTGTGTTTGTAGCTGGCCCTGGAGTCCGTGAGCTGAGTCAGGCCTGAGACATTTGCCTCACTTTCTCAGTGGTGCAGGATGCCATAGTGACACACATGCCCTAGTGCATTTCATTTTACATTAAAACTTAATTTAAAATTAATTGTATTGATGAAGCAAGCAAATTCCTTGTTTCTGTGTTTTTCAGGTAACTTAAATTTAAATTTAATGCCGATTTGTTTTTTTTTTTTTGGCCAATATATCTTGACTATCGTATCAGTTCAAATTTGGAAGCCAGTCTTCTTTTAATTGATACTTTTTTTCTTGATTTTTTATTTTTTTTTTTTTTAATTTCTAACAGTGTCTCGGTGTCTGTGAAGTCCCTGAAACAAAGTCCAATCCAGTTACTCTTCCTGTCCAAAAAAACGAGAAACTAAACCTTTGAGTTCCTCCCTTTCTTTTTCAGACCTGGAAAGCTCAGGGCTGAAACTTCAGGATGAAACTGCTGAAGAACTAAACCATGTTCTGTTGCATCCAAGTGCTGTCTTTTTCAATCCCTACTGGGAATCCTACTGGTACTTTTGGAATCAAAAGTGGTCAGACCATGCATTTTGTTTGTTTTAATGTAAAATCAGTGCACTAGGCTCCCCTTTGAGTTGCAGCTAGGACGGTAGAAAACCCACTGATGTCACTGTGCACTGTTCATCATCCAAGACTTTCTCTTTTTTTGCCATCTCCTCCCGGTATAAATGCACCTTTTCCCCCAGACCCTGAATTCTCTGGCTATTAGGATGCAAATGAGGTAAACGAGAGAAAAGGCTCCTGCTGCCTGTGCTTTCACACTGGCATGAGAACATGCTGTAGGTGACAAAGGTGTCACGCAAAGAACTTTAAAAACAGTAGTGTAGTCTTGCACACCATCCTAAGCAGGAAACATTTTCACACTTTTTAGCAAGTGATGTAAAAGGAAATGAGAGGAAAAGGTTGTGTGTTTGAACACTGGGAATGTATCAGGTCTACAAAAGGTTGGTGTCTGTTTTCTTCATGCTACTTGGAGAAACAACAGCAGCTAAATGGGATGTAATTCACTAGTCTGATGCGGCATGTTAAGCACATGAGCAAAAGAAAGCTCCAAGTCCTTTCTCTTTAAATTGCAGCTAGAACACATTAATATTAATTTTTTTCTGTGCCATCATTTCATGCTTCAACCCTCCAGATGATAATTAAGACAATAGAAGATAAAATTTTGTGCTGTATAAAATTGCATTCAAGCCTTAACAAATAAGAGATTATTTTGTCCAGTAAACAAAACATAATCATCCTGGCACCCTTACGAAGGAGAGCCTAAAATAGAAACACTACTTTTTATAGGTCATGTAAAATGTCATCATCTCTCTCATTATCTGTACTGTTTGGATGAAAAAGAACTGATTAATTTAAAAGAACATTGGCTTTTTTTGCTAACAAGGTTATTTTCTCATTGATTGCTAGGAAGTCTAGTTCCTTTGCAAAGGGTTGCAAATTATGAGTAAATCAATTGTCAGCCCGTGTAGATGCATCTGCCATTTCTGTGCTGGCAGTGCAGGGTAACGTGTCCATGGTGTTTCTGCAGCAGCTGTGGATGCACCTCGTTTGAATGGAATTTCTGGGTCTGAGCAGATGTGCAAAGGCAGGGCCAGGGGAGCATCATATCATGAAAGGGTCACGCTCCTTAAATTTCTTTTGAAAGCTTAACAATCAGACTGTGACTTAAAGGGAAGACAGAACTCGAAGAAATATAAAATTAGACCAATGAATTAATATTTGGGCGCTGTCCAGTTTTAAAAAAACAAGGACAGAAGTATGAAAAAACACCTGTCAAAGGTGGTGGGTTTACCAGGCCAGACTCACTCAGAAATAGCAGCAGAAATTATTTCTGGGAATCTGAAGGTTTGCCATGGAGCTTATTAGCAGAGGAGTGTGAGTAGCCCAAATCTGGGGACAGTAATGCAGCTTCTGTCTGGAGGAGACTTGGGATTTTGAGTCCCCTCTGTGAACTGTTTGTCTGGGGCTCCTGGATGCCTCTGTGCATGATGCTCTATTTAAAATACAACCTGCCTTCCAAAGCTCCTCCTTTCTTCATCTGCCCTGGTTCAGACTCTAAAAGTGGGGCAGTGGGACTGTGTTCAAGCAGGAACATTATTCTGGCTTGCTCCTTTGATAAATAGCTATTCCCTTTGCATGCTACTTGTCTGACACCTTTTCTTGCCAAGCTCAGGGATTCTGACCCAAAGTCCTTTTAAGCCAGCAGAAAAATCCTGATGACTTAATGACTGGAGGTAGAGCTTTCTGAAATCCCAGAGTAGCATAAAAGCAGAAAGCACAGTGACATTCACTCAGCAGAAATGTAAGGCACATTCTCTGCTCTCTTGCATCTTTTGCTGGATCAGTTCAGACCTCTACAACTTGTTTTTTCCCCTCCAGTAGCAGAGGGAGTGAAGAAGGTTTCAGTGTACCTGTGTTGCTCAAAAACTCTTTCAGCTTTGCAGAACTTCCAGAGCTTTGACTGTGCACTCCCAAAAGCGAGAGAAGCATCAAATGAATTTGAGGTTAAACTGATAAGAGCTTTCCATTTCAGAGGCAGTATTAGGGATCTCCATCCTAATGCGTTTGATTAAATGAGGCTGAAAAATGTTTGTTAGCAAACCAACCGAGAAGGCACGAGAAGAGCTCTCCAAAATTAAAGAATGAAAACTTAAGGAGGAAGAATTGGTGTTTAGACAATCAACGCTGATTTTTATTGTTTTCTATTGCCTCTCTTGTAGTCTTTAGCTGGATCATCAGAACACTTATCAAAATAATAAAAAATAAAGTGGTCTGTAGATTTTAATGGCAGTGACAGTAAAGCTGCTGCTTGAGGACACAGATTTCCTGGCAGAACTGCAAATTGGTTAAAACCATGTGATTCTGGAGAGTCAGAAGTTACTGGTAAAAATGGGCATAAACCATGGACAGGTCTACTTGTGTCCTGTAAAATGGGGAAAATCCCTTTATGCCAAAGCCAGCAGCAAAGCCTGATTAAACATTTCATTTCTGCTTTTCCTGTTAGTCTTTCACGAAAGGCTTTCATTGTGGATGTACAGGAAAGCCCCCAAGACTGCTGCTGGAAGGACTAATGAAAAGGGAATGAAACCAGTGTTTCTTTCCACTGGGAATTCTGAGAAACTGTTATTTTGCCCAGTTCTGGTCTTGTATTTTCCAGGTAACTGTTTTTAGTGCAAGATGCCTGCAGCTAAGTAGATGTGCGTACGTAAGGGAGGCCCCACTTGTCAAAAAATGTCTGTATTTCCATTTCTACCAAACCAGAATCTGTGAAACTTCATTCTGGAGGTACCAATTTTATTTTATCTTCAGAACTGAACTGGTACTTTGGTCAACTTTTTTTGTTTGCAGTGGGAAAATCAAACCTGGGTGTTGGTAGCCTTTCATAAGCCCCTCTTTTAGATGAGTCTGCTGGTTCTTATTCCTGCAGTGTGTGTTGTCTAAAGGTTGTAGGAAGGGGAAAGAAAAGAAGCATGTGGGCAGAAGGGCTTGGCTGACTGAGCTTGGATTGCTAGGAACTGAGGCTGGGATCAGGGCAGCCTGGCAGGGTGAGGTGTGATCTGAAAAGGCTCCATCAGAGCTGTGTCTGATTTCTGCAGAAATGTCACCTTCCTGAGGAATGTCTCCATCCTGACAAATGCCATTTTGGGATCAAAAGCATTACCAGGAAGAATGTCTAACCTGCCATACACATGAGCTGAGTGTTTCTCTCTTTATTCCAATATTCTATTTTCATCAAGAGAGACATGTTTATTCTGCTGCAGGACTGCTCTGCTTTGTATCTAAAGAAGCAAGTTGTATGCTGTTTTCTTTGTAATAAAAATTCTTATCCCCAAAAACATGTTTTCCATTAAAAATTCCTGCACTAATAAGTCTAAATCTTGTAACTATTGTCTCTGGAAATACACGTTTTGCTATATGCTGCATATAAACATTTATTTCCTGCCCGAGAAAATGCAGGTTTTACCATCTGTAATATTCATATTTGTTTCTCAGAGGGAAACGTTGGGGTGACAGAAACATAATACAGGCACTCCTAAACTCATTAAGAAAACAGAGCCTTGTGACCAAGGCTAGGATGTTTGTTACAGACCCTAGTAAGCTTTTTCGTGTGCCTTTTTATTTTTTTATTGCCAAACTTGCTTTATATGAAGGTTTATATTTATGTTACAGACCAACACTATACAGGTTATTTGGTTTTTTGTTTTCAATGTGAGTTTTTCAATATTTTAGCTGTTGCCTTTGACCAGACTTTAACATGAAAGTTACAGAAAAGTTTCTCTGTGTGATAGAGACAGTCCCAAGAATCAGAGCATTTTTGCTTCACATGGCTTCATGTGCAATAGCTTACAGCAAGGTTCCCCTCATTCACTTCTCACTTTTACTTCTGAGTTTTGCCAATAAGACATAGTGGCACTTGATTAAAACCCATAGCTGACTTCCATGGTTCTTGCTTGCCTCCGCTACCTCGTTCATTCTGTCAGTGCTGTAAAATCTGATTTTGGAATTTCAGTTCCATTTCCTGCACAAAAGGGAGGCCCACAATGCTGTGTATTGAATTGCTTTTACAGCAGAATAGCCATGTTAACGCTTTCCTTTTACCAGGAAGGTTTTCTCAACTTGCCCAGGCTCTCGGTCACCTGAGCAATTCAAAAGATTCAGCTCATTGCATCATTCTGGTCTGAACTCTTTTAAATTGCTGTTGGCTTCCCCATTGTTCCAGATCCTTTACCTGCCTTTTCAACACAGTCTTCCTAAATCACATTTCCAAGTAATAGCTCAGGACATTAGAGAACTAGTTTGAATCAATTTCTCTTTAATCTTGATTTTCAAGAAAAACATTCAATGTTGATGTAACGTTTTCCAGGGATGGAGAATATCCTCCAACCCTCAGAAAACACTTCCAATGGTACAATAAAAATAAAACAAAAATGTCTGCAGTTGGGATAATTAAGCAGAGCTAGACCAGTTGTTTAGATTGTGTTTTCCCATTGTCTACAACATGAAACTGAAAAAAGCTGCAGTCACTTTCCCTATAAGCCAGGTTTGTTTTTGAACCAATGTGACCTCCTCGTTCAATTTTTGTGGCTTTTTGGGCCTCTTGTAAAATGTGCTTCCAGAGCTCCCAACTGTTACACACGTTTTTCCATTTAAATGTTTTTTTCCCAGCAGATTTAGCTCATAATTATATTCAGCTTTGAGAGTGTGATTTTCTAAATCACACAGCATTGTTGCCTGTGTGCTTCCTTTCTGTACTGTATGTTAGTGGTTTGGCATCTATTCTATATGTACATAAATGTGTAATTATATTTAAAAAAGAAAAAAAAAAGAGGCCTATCTGAGGTTAAGCTGAGTTGAGCTCTTTGAAAATAACGTGGAAGGAGCAGGACCTTTACTTGCTAAGCTGAGACCACAGAAAATGTTGTTTTTGGTTTTGTTTGTTTGTTCTGGGAAATTTCTTGGGCAAGTTGGAAAATTAATCTGTAGCATTCTGTAGGTGGATATATTGCAGATGAAAAAAATAATTGATGTATCTTTGGTGCACCTGAGTGTGTATCATCCAACCACACCGGAGAATGGGCAAAAGCAGCTGGAACATGCTTTGGACAGATCGTCTTCCTGTGGGAACATGATTTTCAGCTGGATTCTTCCAAGAAGGCCAACATGTTGTATGTGATAGAGACACCTGTGAGGGGAAAAGAAAAATTTGAAAAGCAGCATCAAAATTGTAGTGTTGTGACGATATCTTCATTTAGTCTGTATTTATAGCTTGACAATCACAGGTTATCAGCATTAGATTTTATGCATTCAGTTAATACTGATGTGTGTCCTGGTGCCTGGGAGGTCAGAGCAAAAAACTATAACCCTGTGATCAAAATTCAGAGGTGACCTGGCTGGGCTGTGGGAATTCGTCCCTCCAGCAACCAAGGAAGAACAAAAATGACTGCTCAAGAAATTTGAGGTCAAGTTAAAAAAAAAATGCTCCCAAAAAAACCACTATCCAAAAATTACAGAGAAAAGCAAGCCAAAAAATCAAAGAATATGAAGAGCTATTTAGAATTCCCCAATTCTGGCATACGTGTGGCACTTTTTTTCCCGTTCTGGAAGAACCAAATGCTGTATTTAGGGAATGGGTTTCAGATTTTGCAAATATTTTCCTAGTGCCATTCTAGAAAATGAGTTTGTTGGCATATTGTTATGGGGGGCTTGTTCTGCTAAAGCATTGTAATGCCGTCTGTTTCTCAAGCTGATTTGGCTGTTACAGCTCAAATATTATATCCTACTTTTAGAACATATGGCAACTCCTTTTAGGAGACATGGAGAGATGTGCATCTCATTTCCAGAAATGGGTCTTTTTTTTTTTCCTTGCAAGACTGCAAGTGCTTTTCGTCTTGATTTTTCCCATTCTTATTATTTTAGCTGGACTCTCTTCATCACCCCCTGCCTCAGTTCTGCTGCTCCCATCAGCGCTCCCTGCATCCCAGAAAAGGCAGAGCCTGCTGGCATCCTCAGAGTGAAGGGGAAGGGACAATGCTGCCTTGTCCAGGTGGCTTCACACGGAGGAGTGTGGGTGACAAACGCTGTTGTGTGGCTCCCAGGCAGGCTGTGCTTTCCTGGGAAGCCTTTCCTGGGCTGCTCACGTCGCTCAGTCTGTGTTCATTGATGGAAACGCTCAGAGCAGACGGGGTGGGAGCTCCACTGAATCCTTCAGAGGCTGCATCCCGTGGCACTCTCTCACAGTGACTTCATTCTGCATTCACTTCAGTTGTGTAGGAGGTTTTTTTTTCTCTTCTTACTTTTTTTTTTTTTTTTTTTTTTTTTTTTTTGGTGTGGTTTTTTTTTTAATCTTATCGG
>VXBN01015411.1:1724199-1749953 GCA_013397395.1 Sinosuthora webbiana | reverse complement strand
GCCCTTCCTTGCTGGAACACTCAGTGCAGAGTGCCCCAACACAGCAGTGCCTTTGTGTGCAGGGCAGAATGCCTTGCTCAGAGGAATGTCTCTGCTTGCCTGCATTCACCTCTGGGTCTGCCCTGCTACTGTAAAGCTTTGCAGAGCTGAGCCTTTGCTCTGGGCACTTGGTTTAAGGTCAAGCAGAGGCATTTATGGACGTAGCTTTAATGTTACAGCTTGATTGTCAGCCGGTTAACTCTGGGTCAACACTGGTCTGGCCACAGAACTGGATGAAGTATTCAGCATGATACAAATCCAAAATTCATTGGAAACAAGACCAGGGGATGTTGCATTACTTTGTTCTTTGTCCACATATCTCCTGAGCTGTGTGAAAACACAACAAAGTTTGTGTGTGTGGCTGTTAACCAGTTTTATCGTTTTATCTTGGAGATTTTTCATTTTAGTAGGAAAATATTCTGCATTTTTCCTCCCAGCAGGTCCCTTCTCTCACCTTGGCTCACCTTGCTTCTCTACTGTCATTCCCAGAGACCACCTGACAGTCTCCATTTCCTTGTCACGTGTCTTTGGATTCTTAAAAGTGAACCAGGAAAACAAAAAGCTGAGGCAAGAGCAGAGAGCTTGTAACATTTCTTGAAAATGGCATATAGGGGAAGAAAAGGGGACTCCTGTGAGTCAATAACAGAGTAGGAATGGTTAATCTCCAGCTTTTAATTAGTTGGGTTCATGATTAACTATGGCTACAAAGCACTGGGGCGGGCTCCACATCTGCCAGCACCCATCTGGGTGAGGCAAATGTTTCTGAAGCTTTGTGCCTGGCCAGTTCAGAAGTGTTTCATTTAAGGCCAGCAGTCATTAATTCTGCTGACCTTGCTTTTCTCTCTTCTTATGCTCTTGTTGCTTGAGGAACATATTCTATCATATTTTTGCCTCACATATATCAGATTTTCTGTTCCTTAGGCTTACCTGGTTGCCACTTTCTCTGTAGAAATGTCATCATTAATCTACTATCTATGGTGCTATAGGCTTTATATGGACACAAATAATATCACATGATTTAAGAAGAGGAGCAAAACTTAAACCTCAGTATTTTGGGGAAGAAAATAATGAAACAGGTCCTTCTTGAGGTGGAAAGATCTGATTTGTTTCTCCATGGCAGAGCAGGCTCCCCTTCCCGGGGTGCAGCTGTGGCTGTGTGGCCTCCCTGTCTCCCAGGTCAGGATTGTCCTGGGCTGCAAAGATGTCAGAGGGTGAAGGAACTTTTCTTCTCCATGAGCCTCAAGAAGTTCAGGGCTGTAACTCTGAGGTCACCAGAAGCTTGAAGGGGCCAAAAAGGGGGAGAGGCTGAACTTGCTGTTGCATTTGCAATTGTTGCTGATCTGAGTTCAGTTGAGAGCAACAGAAGCGTATTTGTCACAAATGTTCAGAATTTTCAGGCCTGGCGTATAAATAATGATTTTTTTTTTCTTTTCAACCTCAATGCCTGAGCTCTGGGTTTTTCTGGCCCTTCTCAGCTGAAAGGCCATTTGTTTTAATTTAGTGTAGAAATATGAATCACCATTAATGCACAGAAAATAAGGTGGAGCAGCCTGTGAACACAGTAGATGAGGTGACGTGCTGGTAGAAGAGTTTTACCAGGGATTTATGATCTGTTAAGTGCATTTCTGCAGCAGCAAATGCTGAATTACCACCTCAGTGCTGGTTCACTCACCCATGCAGATTGAGAGTGATACCAAAGGTGCCGTGCCAAGAAGGCTCTTGCCTGCTCCTGATTCTCAACATGACCTGAAAGTTTTGAGTGTGAACATGTCTCCTTCAGATTCACAGCTTGCACCTAAAATAACATTTTAAGAAGTTCTCTCACTAATAAAGTAACAAGTGTTACTCCTTCTCCAGACAGGAATTACTGGCCGCACTGAAGTGCTCACTGCTGATTCAGCAGCCAGGCTGCTGCTGCTGAAGTCTTAACCACGCTCCATCAAACTGGGGTTTTATTGCTGAGCAGGTAGCTCAGCCTGGAACTTGGTGCAAGTCTTTATGGCATAACCCTCCAGCTTATCATAATTTCCTTCCACTGGAAGCCCTTTGCAATGGATGAGGCTTTGTTGTTCGGGGAAGGTTCTGGAGCATAAAAATTGGGCAGTATTTTATGGTTTTCTTCAGGAGATAGGCAAAGGGTGAGCAGTCATTTTGCTTTTGTGGTGTGGTGTGGATTTGTTAGAATAATGGCAGCATCTGGGCTCTGGTCTGGGCAGTTCATGTGACTGCAGTCTGGTTTTAAGAGGTTGGTACAAATTAAAGTAATATATTGGTTGGTACTGGGTGTAGCATTTCCAGCAAAGATCCAGTCTACACCCTCAGACCAGTAGTTTTTGTCACCAGAGACTGTCCACATTGGAATGGAAGCAATCACTGACAATAACAGATGAGGTTATTGAAGCATTTATGGGGAACATTTAAACATCTGGACTTTATGGTACTAGTATTGGTACCCAGCAATAAAAGTTCATTGGTGTTTTGTTTGTATTTTTGTTTGTTTGTTTTTTGGTTTTTGTTTGTGTTTTTTTGGGGGGGGTGGTTTTTGTTGTGGTGGTTTTTTTTTTTTTTTTTGAGGAAAAGAAATTGAGAAAATAGAATTGGGATCAAATTAGGTGTTTGCTGAGCGATGTTAATTGTTAATCTGAACTCCCATGGCAATGTTTAAATACCATTTTAGAACACTGAACCATAAAAGGTTTTTAAGTTTACTTGCGTTAGGAAAATGTACTAGCAATTAATTTATCAACATGTTATGTGTTTACAAGGTACCTTCATTTCATGGGTGGCTGGAAGACAGAACATGCTTAGATTGTATTGAATTTAAGAAGCCACATGAATTCTTAAGGCTTTTAAATGGGATGTTTTCTCTTCAGGATCTTATTTGAACTCTGGCCAGCCAATGATGAATGTTTTCTTGTGTCTTTGACCTCACAAGAGACATGAAATAACAAATGTAGGTACTGAACTTTATTTACTTATTTACTTAGTAGTTAAAACAAGAAAGCAAACAAAACCATGATGTATTTCACCTCTTCTCCCCAGCAGCCCCTTGACAAATGGCTGTTGAAACAGTGCTAAACTGTGACCTTAAAGCCACAGGCGTAATGAAACTGTGATCTGGCAGATGTGACAGACTCATCTTACATAAATCACTCTCTTTTGTCACTGCTGGCATATGGCCAATGAATCTTCTAATTATTGAATGGCTTTTATAGCCCCATTATTTATAATCACTTTTGGACAGCAGCTGGAAGACAAGGATGGGCCAGGATGAAACGATATAGCACAAACTATTACCATTTCCATAACAACTGCTGGGATTAAGAATATTTGATGATGATGTGGCTACCAGTGTAGTCTTGTTAAATGATAAAAATCTTCTTGGCCTTCTAAGATGGGCTGCTGCCTCCTGGACCTTACCATGAAAATTGTTCTGTCAATTTGCCAAGAATATCAATCTCTCCAAGCATTAGCAGAATATATGTGTGAGTGTCAGGGCCACCTTTGCAACAGGATTTGAGGAAAACTGATGGCAAGTATTAGTAAGAGGCAGTGGTGATGCCCTGGCATTGCTGTTGGAAAAGTTTTAAGAACTGCCTCCTCTTTCCCAGCTGCCCTGTCTACACCCCACTTTATAGTCAGGATTTAACAACAGATGGAGAAGTTGTCTTGAGTTACATTATTAATATTTTAACATTTCTTTTAAAAATAGGCTGTTGTTTTTAAGGGAGTCGTAGATTTATAACCAGCTTAGTTAACACACTTTTATATGTTAAGGGGAGCTATTTTGGCTCTAATTATAGATGAGTTTGTGTTGAGTATCTTCTGCTGGGCAGAGCAGGAGCCGTGAGAGAGGAGCGCAAGTGAAGCCCCCCAGCCTGTAGCAGCTGACACTGCAAGTCCACTTGCTGCTCTAGAAAACATGAGCTGCCAGTTCTCTGCTCATACCTCTAAATCAGCAGGGTTTGGATTTTTTGGTTTGCCTTGGTTTTTGTAGGGGTTTTTTCCCCCCGCCCTTATCTGCAGTTCTACGTTTTGTAGCACAGAAATAAAATCCTGCCAACCGTGATAACTTACTAGTTAAATACCTTCAGATAGAGATCTTCAGATGAAAGACAGTAGGTTACCATCAGGTGTTTATACTGCAAATCCAACATGTGCAATCTTTGTGTCCTTAAAAAATTGAATCCTTCCCTCTCAATGTAGACATCAGGGTGGTGAGAGGGAGTCTTAATCCAGATGACTCTATTGCACTTTTATCCCTTTAGTGAGGCCTTTAACCTTTCATTGCTTCATGGCCCTGTTGTTTTGAAATGGTCTTTGTCTGACCACAGAGAATCCCTCTGCTAAAGACACCTTTAAACAGAGATCCTGACAGGAGAAGGGAGATTCTGCTCCAGTTCAGGAATGGAAAATAGATTTTTCCAGTTCAGATGCTGTCAGTCACTGTGAATGTAGCAATTGGTCGCCTCTCTAAAGAAGGGTAAAGCAAAAAAATATATACTGGTGTAATCTGCTTAGAGGAGTGTAATATAGGTCAGGGACCAGTGTGTCCCAGGCCTGACCCTGACCCATCTTTGCACGAGCATCCATAGGCTCTGTCAGAGTGTGGCTGTTTATCAGGATTATCTGGGACCATCTCAAACAGAAATGGGATCAAACAGCTGCAGTAATTAATATAAACATAAACTAGAAACTGATCGTTTCCAAACGAAGCACGAGTTTAAAATACATCTTCAGAACACACATATTGCACAGTCCTGGCATAGACCATCCACCAGCTGGCAGGAAGGTGCTGGCAGCACTGCGATGTTCACACTCAGCTTTTTCTTGGGGGGAAAAAAATTCGGATTCTGCTTGGTCATTTCTGCAGTCTGCTTTCCCTACTGGAGGCCAGCATGACAATAATGGAAGAGGCTCTCAGCCCCAGGTGTGTGCTGCTGCTGGGAGGTGATGTTCTCACACAGCAAAGTCAGTGTTAGATGAGGCCACATGCAGTTTTCTTCCTGCAGAAGCTGGGAATTTTAGCACCAAGTGTCAGAGCACACTTCAAAGCACAGCTTTCCTAGTGACTTTGTATCAGGTAGCTGTTGGAGGACAAGTGTGTGACGGAACTGTGGGTTTGAAAGCAATGTGTTTAGAAATAATCAATATTCTTCATTAATCACAAACCCGTCCAAGTTACACATTGAGCTACAAAAACCTGAGAGTTTATTGTTTCTCAGCAAATCATATGTCAGTAACTTTTTTTTTTTTTTCTATGAGAGATGATTCCCCCTTGGGTTTCTTTTTGCTACTAAAGTATTGTTACGATATGATGGTTGGGGAGGGTGATAGATGTGCTTTAAAATACAGTATAATAATTAAGAAGAATAGATTAAACCAGCCATTTTGCTCTGTGTTTCATTCAAAGGATTCAGATAATAAGATGGAAGCATCTCAGATTTGGAGTAGCACTGTGGGGAGTGAAGCAGTGAAAAGTTGGTTCTCTGACTGTATCTTCACATTAAAAAAGGGCATTGATTTCGTTCAGCAGAGAAAAAAGGGAAAGGAAACTGTTGCAACAGCACCAAAAAAAAATCTTTGAGCTTCTTACTTGTGAACTATGAGTTTTGTTGAGCTTTTCATTTTTTCGTGTGTGTCTGATGATCTAAAGCTACATGTATCAGACTACTTTTCATTACAGAAAAAACAAGGTGATTTTTCTGTGTGCAAATAAACAATTTCCAAGATATTTTGACCAGCACAAAGGAAGAATGTACCACTGGGTCTTCAGACCCGTATCCTCTGCTTGAAAACTGCTGTCCCTGGGTTGCATCTCCTGTCCCTCCACTATTATCACTGTTGGATCTTTTTGCATCCTTTTAGCAGAGAAGAAAAGAAAGGATCTCAAAAGAATAAATGTAAAATCCAGTCTCCATGAGAACAGGGGAGTATTTTGAAGGCCAGTGTATACTTCTGGATGACACAGCTCCTCTCTAAAGAAGTATTTCCTTGAGCACAATGACATGGATTTAAATTTTGGAAAGGGGAGGATTTTTGCATAAGATGAGGTGTTTCTGGGCACCTGCCCATCTTTTGCTCTGGGTGGTGTATGGACAGAAGGCATCAAAGGTGAGGCTCGGTCTCAGAGGGAGTTTGCACAAGCCAGCGATGCCCCCGAGGATCAGAATGAATTTTGCTGCTAAGATTTGCACAGAGGAGGTTGCTTAAATGTCACTGGCATATTTTTCAGGTTCTCAGAGATTTTGGGTGCATAGACTTTGGACTAAGAGTATAGCAGAGTTTATAAACTTGTGTGCAGCACCAGAACCTACTAAATAAAGCCAGTGTCAAGCCTGTGCCCTCTCAACTCAGGGGAGATTTTTGGGAGAGATCAGAGCAGAGAGAAACATTTTAAATTGTAAAAAATCCAACATGTTCCAGGCTGGATCCGTTTGGCAGCTTCCTGCACAGAGCTAGTTTCTGTGTTAGCTCATTTTCTTCTGCCATGCAGTGGAGGGAGTTCCTGAACCTGCCTGTGCCCACAGCTTGTGGCCTCAGCGACTGCTGAGTTGAGATCATCAGAGCTGCAAGAAGCCTTCATTTCTGTCAAGACTTCCCTGGAATTTAGGAACAGGAATGTAGCTCAGCAAGCTTTTTGGGGGTTGGGTTTCTTTTTGCCTCTTTTTCTTCTTTTTCTTTCTCTTCTAAAATAAATGTAATAGAAATAAGCATCACTCTGGGCCCCCAGAGGGGACACTTATGTGAGTGTAAGTGTTGCTACAGCCCCTGTTTTTGCAAGTGCATTTTTAACTAGTGCTTCAGTGACTCAGCTGGGAAATCCCAGCTCCTGCATAAACCAAATAACCAAACTTTCCAGTGGGGCCATAATAGACTGAGATGCTGGATGCAATGGGCACAGAGGGAAGCTAAAAGCAGATATCATCATTAAATTGCCTATATTCTGTGGTCAAACAAGCCCTAGCTCAGCAAAGCCTTTTCACCTCAAGGCATTATTGTGACATAAATCATTGAATCAGGGATCACACGGTGTTTTGGAAGAAAGTTTACTTATGTGGTACATGCAGTTCTGTGCATTAATTTCTTCCCTGGAATAAGCCCTTGCATTACGCCCGAACAGTTTGTCATGTTTGTCCTTTCTTGCTATGAAAATCCACCTTGCCTTACTCTCTCTTGAGCAAAGAAAAATATGGACTGTCTAGTTAAAAGATAAAGAAGCACTTTATTATTTCAGTAGATGCTCTTTTTTGTGCCCAGTCTCCCTCTGGAGTAAAGCAACATGGTATGAAACCAAACATCTGGAGTTTGGAAAGTCAGCTCTGATACTGAAAAACTGTAGCCCACAAGTCTACCAAACCTTCCATGTGCCTCTTATGTGGGAAACAAATTTTATGGTGTAATAACTGGAGACTATTTGTTAGAAAATGGGTTGATAATTCACTCCGGGAGTGAGGGGTCTTGGTGGTGTTGCTCAGGAAAGTGTTTTGAGCCAATTATATCTCCCTTAATTTCAGTTTTGTTGTTTCATTTCTGTAATGAGCATCTTTGTCTTTAAAAATTTCTTTCTGTTAATAGCTGGGCCTGCTGCCTGAGCCTTCCTTTCTTCAATAAGAGATTTAATTAAAAGAAAAAGCTGTCAGGAGGATCTAAATACAAATCACAAAATTATTTTTAAAATTTGGCGTCCTACTTCAGTCTCTGGGGTTTTTTGAGTTTGGTTTTGCTTCTAAACCAACATTTCTGGTGAAATGCTGCAGGGCTGCAGTGATTTTGTCCTGCCCACAGTCATGTAACAGTCTGCACTCTTTTCTATTTCACCATTTGCCTGGTGCTGCTTCTGCCTCCCAGACCCACTGTCCGACTGCACTCCATTGCAGTATTATTATTTTTGATTTGCTCTGCAGTGATTCCTAGAGGCTCCAGCCAGGAATCTGCATCTGTGAGGCTGCATTCATTGTCCAGATGTATTGAGATGATCTCTGCATTACATCTTCACAATCATAATGCAAAAATCATAATGCAAATGATAAAAACTGTGAAAACAGCTGCAGTGGTTCAGCCCGAGGTCCATGGAGTCCAGCATTTTGGCTCCAGCTGGGGCCATAAATGAGATGCCTGGTAAAGGGAAGGAAAAGAGCCAGATATTTGATATTCCCCCACTTCTTTCCCAGGTCTCCCAGCCACCAGCAATTAATGTTAAGCCCAAGGGATTTCCTTTCCTCTCTTCTTTTCAAGGCCAGGTTGGATGGGATGTTGAACAACCCGGTGCTCTGGAAGGTGTCCCTGCCCATGGCAAGGGGGGTGGGAACAAGGTGATCTTTAAGGTCCTTTCCAACCCAAACCATTCTGTGATCCTGCAGCTCCAGTCTGCTTTACCAGTGCTTTTCCACCTCCCCTTGAATCTCCTCAATCAGCTTCTTGCCCCCACAGGGAGAGCTGCAGAGCCTGTGGCCTCCTGTCTGGGATGATTCTGAACCAGGCTCCTGTTCAGCTCTCCTGGGTGTCTCCCAGTCCCTGTGTTGGGGGAGGCAAGCACTGCCCAGTCCCCAGGAGCCCTCAGGACATGTTGGAGCATGATGTCCACAGCAAGCTGCACCATCCCTCTCTTGGTCCTTGTGTGGCAACTGCTGCAGGCTTTGATCATCCTCATTGTATTTCTCAGAAGCTTTTCCAGTGGTTTTTGTCTTTTGATTTTAGAACAGAAGAGTTTCAATCCCTATTTTTGCTCTTCAGTCAAATTAATGTCAGTGTTCCTTCAAACTTGGAAATATTTTTGGGAAAAGACTTCATTAAGTTTCTCCAGTTCATATGTTCAGCTGCAAAAAAGGGTTTGGTATTCAGCAACTGGCAACGTTCATTAACAGCTACATTTTTTTTCTTCTTTTTTTGTATGTTTGTTTGGTTTTGTTTTGTTTTCAACTCATTTATCTTCTTTCACACTTCTGAAGGCATTCAAACCTGAACAGGAAAATAAACAGATTTAAGTGAAAAGCACTGGATTTTATTTCTTTTGTTGTTGTTTTTAAGGAATTGGGTGCTTTTAACTCATTAAGTCAATATTTTTGCAACTCCTGCTGTGTGTTGGGATGGATACCAGTGGAAAGTACAGCACTTGTTTGATTTTTTTTTTTCTTTTGCCATGTTCAGCTTTATTAGTAGCTCCAATGGGAGCAGCTTTTGCCTTTGGTCTCTCTGCCCAGCTCACTCTCCAGAGACTTGCAAGAGCAATACCTTTATTATTTTTTCTTCTTTTTCCTGTCATCTGTCTGTCTCCATTTGCTCAGACAAATAAGTGATAAACAGGAATGATGATCTGTTTAACAGCACAGGAAAAATGATGCATTATGAGACAAGAGAGACCTCTTGTTGACAGCAAGTTATTTTTGGTAATTAGCCATTTGTAGAGGGAGATGAGCCTCTGCTCGTAAAGTCAGCGTGCCATAATTTAGGGGACTCTGAATGGAAATCCAACATTTGCCTCAACTGGAAGTGGTAATTGTGTGCATTTAGAGATAAATAAATGGCTGTTTTCTCCTCTTGGCAGGGAGCAGGCTGAACAAGGACCTGCGGCATTATCTCAACCAGAGGTTTCAGAAGGGCTCCCCGGACCACGACCTGCAGCAGACCATCCGAGACAACCTCTATCGCCATGCTGTGCCTTGTAAGTGACAAAGCCTTCACCTGCTGGACTGCCCCGTGCTGGAGTGTCATCTTTGGTTCTGGGGCAGCCTTCCTGTGGTGGGTGTGCTCCCCTGTGGGGGAGAGACTGTTTTCAGTTTGGGCAGACTTCCCGTGTGTGACAGCGGATAGGGTTGAAAAGGAGAATGATTCATCTCTGAATGAGGCTTTTTTGATTACCTTTTTGGAGGAGTTGATGGTGTGATGCAAGCCTTGTGATGCCTGCTTTGGAGAAAAAAAAAAAACAAAAAAACTAAAAAAAACTGCCATGAAGTGATTGCTTGGCTTAGAAATAGTCTGTGTTAATGTCACAATGGTGAATGTTGCTTATTGGTTTCAAACCTATGAATAAAAAAGTGGCTTCTATTTTTATTTCCTGAGCAGAACTTGGTTTCTGATGCTTGTTTAACTTGTAGAATTGAACAGCATTTTATGGCCAGGTGCCATTGTTGAAGGGCATCTGCCACTGTTGGAAGGTCATCCTCGATTCATGTAGGAGATAAGCAACACAGGTTAGCAAAGCTGAGAAGGAAATGCTCATTTTCACTGAAAAAAAAAAAAACAAACCAAACCAGAAAAAAAAAAACCAAAACAAAGCAAACAAAAAAAACACCTGAAACAAAAACCAAAACAATACCAACCAACCAAAAAAAAAAAAAAACCAAAAAACCAAATAAACCAAAACAAATGAACAAAATATCAAAACAAAAATATCAAACAAAAATATCAAACCAAAACCAGCAAACTAATTGAAAGAAAAAAAAAATACAACAACAACAAAAACAACCAGAAGAAAAACTAAGATCTCTGGAGCATGGTAATCTTTAGAAGGTCAGAATCATTACTCAGAATGAGACTGTACTTGGCATTTTGGGAAGACGTACAAAGAGTGGAGAGTGATCCTACTTTGTTGCTCCTCTGTTTGACATTCTCCAGGTGGCAGGGGACACTTCTAAGGAAAAGGGGATTTTTGCTTAACTTGGCTGAGCTGGTGGAAATAATGATGTGCCTTTAGATGAGGCNTCCTCTGTTTGACATTCTCCAGGTGGCAGGGGACACTTCTAAGGAAAAGGGGATTTTTTGCTTAACTTGGCTGAGCTGTGGAAATAATGATGTGCCCTTTAGATGAGGCTGGAATAAGAACTAGTAAACATCTTAGTTATAGGATCCTGAGATAAGCAACAAAATAATTTGAAGTTTCCTGTCTCGTCGTGAATCAGAGATTGTTTATCCTGGTAGACTTATATAAATATTGAATAATTATGTTGCAACTCAAAAATCAGTATTTGCCAACAAATATCACATAGTGGTACACACAGTAGTAGTAATTTTCAGTCTAAGTGTTGCATGCAGGAGGGCTGTGTAAGACCAGTTAAAATTGAGTGGTAACACTGACAAATGTTGATTCTTCAAATGGCAGATGCTGTTATAACACCATTGAGTTAATGCTCATTTTATCAGTGAAAAGCACAAAACAAATTATGTTTAAAGGACATAAGGAACAAGTATGGATTATTGTTTCCTATTGAACACTTCCATTTGCCATTTTGTCAATGTGAAATACGATTATTTTTCAGTAACCTAACTTGGCAGGCTGCAGATTTTTAGAGCACACTGCAAAAAGTGCCTTCCAGGACAGCACGTGCAGTGTTAGGCTTGGGAGATGCAGTGTTGTGATACTAATGCCCTTCTGCTTATGTGTGATATTTCATTTCCTAAAACAGCAAAGAAAGCAAATGAGTGTAAGTTCTGGGGAAACATTTTACACATTACCAAGGTTATGTTTTGAAATGCTTTCCAGCGATTCTTTTATCTGATTTATTGAACTTGATGGTGAGCTAAGATGCTTGGACTTGCTTTTGATTAAAAATTAAGAGCAGTGAGCATTCCTGCCTTTTCAAAATAGCTGGGGCAGATGTGGGTTGTTGGTGTATTAATAAGAACATCAGTATTTATGCTTCACTTATGAAACAGGTGGAAAACCTGAGAAGTGGTGTTAGTTATTGTGTGTCTCCACACTTTTCACATTGGGCAGGTAGCATTTAATTTTTGCTTCATTTACTGTGGGGATGGTATTAATGGTTGCTTTTAAGAATGATGCTAATAGTCATATGTGGCTTGGACTGAGACTGCCGCGTGGTGGGTGGGGATGCTTTACAGGTCTGGAGATTAATCTGGCTGTACTCTCATATTTTTATTCCTTGGTACACGTGACCAGTAAATCCAGGGCCCTGGACCAATCTCTAGTGCTAATGGATTATGAAGCCTTGTATTTTGAAAATGGAATTCCCTGATGCTTATGTGGTAAACACAAACAAGAACGCAAGGTCACTTGGACTGAGCATGCCTGGCCTGACAGCTGCTTTTTATTGCACTCATATAAAGGGCTAAATGAGGTGATAATTAGTAAATGCAAAATGGAAAAAGGTGCTGTTAACCAGTTCTTGCCCAGAAATTCTGGTGAGAATAGCACACGGTTCAGCCCTGATTGGTTTGCTACAGGTGGTGAGAAAACCCAGAAGGTTTCTCTTGGCTCTGGAGCTGAGTGGACTAGTGACAGCTTTTGTAGAAGACAGAGGTCAAGCAGAAGGGAGGAAAGATGCAGGATGTTTGGCTCATCTTCATTATTTTGTTGATGACATACTGTTTAAGCATTATTTAGATTTTTTTCTTTAGGAGAGTTGGTTAAGCATTTGATTTATTCTCTGGTGAACCCTTGAGGATGAGTGGGATGATGTCAGCTCCCAGGGGCCATATGAGCATTTGACTGTATGGGTGACACAGGATGGTTTTCTGAGAGATCAGAGGATTTGATCCCTAAATGTGGCAACTATCATAAAGAAATGAGACCTTGAAATGGACCCAAAGGTGAAGTATTGTTGAAATAAGCTGGTGAACCACACACATATTTCTGCAAACTGAAGTCTTCCCCTGCTCCTCAGTGCCATCTGCCCCTCCAGAACACTTCCTCCGAGTCCTCATACCCTCAGCTCCCCACTGAGCTGATTTTTCCCTGCAATGCTCTGTAGTAAACAACAGCTGTGACAAGATTCCAGGTGGCTCCAAGTTGGGTTGTTGTGAGTCGCGGGTGCTCTGCTGTTCCTGTCACACCAAACCCACGGGTTTATTTACAACCCCAGGCATTCTCCTCTGAGTTTACAACTTGAGCAGTAGCATAAGCTAGGACCAAGACAGAGAAAGGAAGAGAGGCAGGGCACCCATTTGTGTATTTGGATGGTGTATAAGTAGTTACAAAGCCATGCTATAATGGACAAATCTTTGAAAGAGTTAGTGTAATTGAGCCACTGGATTAGCTTTTACTTCACCTGAGCCAACACTGGGTTGTTATTTCCTTGACTTTCTTCCTGAGGCCTTCATTTCATTGTAAACTTTACCCAAGCCTTCACTTTGGGATATTTTTTTTTTCTTTTGCTTAAGAAAAACCAGGATTTTAAAACTTGAGTGAAGTTATTCTCATAGATATTCAGATGAATCACTGTTTACCTTCCTAACATGCAGTTTCAAAGCTAAACAAGAATCCACCAGTGCATCATCCAGATTAGTATTATGTTGGTCCAATCTCTAACTATCCTTGTCCCTCTTTTATTTTGAAGTACCACATTTTTCCTGTGTTTTGATGTGCCCAGTGAAGATGACCATAAATAACGCTCTGTTCTGGGGTAGTTAATGGCTCCATTGAGCTTGAACTATATTGTGAGATGGCAACAATTCCACAATTACCCCTTGGCCATGCCTCTACCAGGAGTGCTTTGACTGATGCGAAGACCTGGTCCACGCCTCTATTTTAAGTGGATTTCACTTACTCCAGCTCAATTTTGCCAGCCCAAACACTTGAGAGCAAGAGGGAAGGTTTATCAACTGTGTGAGGCGTCTTGCTGGGGCACCCTGTGCCACATTTGAGTCCATCTGTGCCCACAGAAGTTGGTGTTTGATTTGATTTGTTTGATTTGGGAGAGGCTGACAGTCAGTGGTGATGCAGGGTGTTGACATTCTGGCTTTAGGTTTCAGAGGGTGTTTCTAGGAGCAGGACTTCCCCAAAGAGGATTGTTGTGTGTGAAGATTCACCTAGTGGAATTTGTGATTAGTTGGAAGTTTTTGTAAGAGTATATCCATTAAATAGGTGTTTCCAAACAGCCCTAGCTAGGGATATCTGTGCAAAAGTGTTTTTTGAGAAAGTTATGTGATAGCAACTTATTTTAAGTTTCTAATGCAGCAGCCTGTCAAAACCACTGTTCACAGGAGGTTGAACACTCCTCTTTTTGAAATGATGGCTGAGGGTATCTCTTTAACATAAACATGCAGTATTGGCTGTTTGTCCTAATTGCTTATGCTCAACAACCTGGCAGCAGTTTTCTTTTCAAAGTGCATCAGGGGGAATCAGAAAGATGATACTTCCATAAAAGCTTATCTCAGCATGTTGTTTGACTTCTGGTTTTTTTTATTTTATTTATTTTTTCACTTACTCAATTCTCCACTTGTTTCAGTCCTGTGTGACATGCAGAGGCAGCTGTGGAGGGTCTGGTGTCTGTACCTTTACTTGCCAAAGCAGTATACCTGGTGCAGACATGACTGAAATAACAGCTAATCCTATTTCTGTGCTGTGCAATTCCCTTCCTTGCCAGGCTGCAGTCTTCAGAAGCAAAGCTCTGGAAGGTGCAAGGTCTTTTTGATGGTAGATGGAAAGGTGACAGTATAGTGGCTAGCCTAGAGTTAAGTCAGACTAGACACTATATGGCATTCTTCTTTTTATTTTTCCCTCTTCACAAAATTGGCTTTTAAAATGTCAGGAGGTCATCGTTCAACAGCTGATTGACTCCCCAAAACAAGTACATGTCCTGGGATTAATTGACTGGATTAGGGATTTACCACTTCCATTTCTGCTATCTGTTCTCTCACCTTCCCAGAGTTTGATCTGTTCCCCTGTCCTCAATTACAAAACAGGAGCTCCAGCTATTGTGGTTGGTCTTATAGAGGAACATGGAGCAAAATGGAAAGAAATGGAAAAAAATCAATAGTTGAAAGTGTTGAATGATCTGTGGGGAGGCTCAGAAAAAGCCAACAACGCTCAGGCACCTGGCTGGCCTGAGCTCTCTCACATTTCAGTGGGAAATTTGGGAAATTTATGAGTAAGTTTCTTTATTCCAAGTGATCTCCTGGTGCAAAGAAAATGTCTCCTTTCTGAGCAAAACCAGTAATACTGAACAACAGAACTTCACAGTTTTGATAGGTCAAACTTCAGTAAGAGATTGTAGACTGCTTATTGAAGCTTATTCTCTGAATTCAAGATTTTCATGGATAATTGAACTTCCAAAGGGCCATTTAGTTTCTCCAGGAGCTGGATAAGCTGAACAGCATAACTGTTGCATAACTACCATCATCTGCAGGTAATGGAGGACCAGAGAGACTAAATGGGCTGGGGTGTGATGAAACTCCTGTCAAATGTGCAGACTTAGGTGATTTCCCAGGATAGTTTTTAAAGTCCTGTAGCTCTGGGTTCCCCCATAAGTATTTCTGAACTTCAGAATGAATTGATAAAAGGGATATGCAAACCACGTTATAGAAGGTTCTTTTCTTTAGTACAGAGAGCAGAAAATTGTATCAGTATACTGGGAAAAAAACTGCTGAAGTGAAGCATAAAGACCTTTATGTTACAAATGAATGTGGTTTTACATGTGTGGATATTTGAGTTACAATTTCGAAGTTATTTTTAGTTACTAATTTTTATTAAGGATGAACAGAATCACTGACAGTGCCCATTAGTTTTCTTCCCAGGCAATAAATCATCAGTTTATGTACACAAATGTTCTTGAATTCTCAAAAGCTTTCCAGACCTGCAGCTGTATTTATTATCCAAGTACCTTTTGTTGCAGTTCCCTTCCTAGAGGCGTAATTCTGCTTTTGTGATGAGAAATAGTTGCAGGGTCCATGAAATATTCATTTGAAGGCCCACACTGATAAGGTGAGGAGCAGCAGACTCTTTTCTAACACATAAAAAAATAATTAATTGTTTCACAAGATTTATGTTAGGAAAAAAGTTTTAAATACTTTTAAAATAGTGCCATTATCACTGGGTTGCAACATATGCATAGCAGCCTTAAGAAAATAACTTTTCTTAAGTTATTAGAAAGTTATTAAGTTAACTTTGCTTGTGAGTTTATCTAACTCTGTGTAATATGAGGTATATTTTCCATACCAGCTAGTGTACACACATTTAATTTTTCCTGTGTATCCTGAGTACAACCACTGGATTTTAGAAAATCCTTATGCCTGTGTTCCAGGGAGTGCCAAATTGCAGCAGTGTCCCCTGCAGTTTTCAAGGATATAATTCTTTCACTTATTAGTGAACCAGATGTGTTTTCACTTCTAAAAGAGAGAAAAATACCCTCTTTTGAGCAACAGGACCAATATTTCATTAGTTTAGTTCCTTTCTATAGACAATCATTTTTGTTTAATCTAGAAGACTTCAGGACCTTTTTCCCATCTGGTCTGTCCTTTCAGATCAATGGCACGTTTTGTGCCAGCGAAACTATTGTTTTGGGGTGGGTTTGTTTGTTTTGTTCTTTAATTTTGGAAATAAAAGCACTTATGATGGCAAATATTGCTCCATCTGCTTCCCCATTTGTGGGGAATAGCTTTTTTGTGTTTCACTGTACACCCAGTTGGAATTGCATGAGGCACCAGAGAACAGTACAAAGCAGAGGAGCTCAGCCTTCCCTGCTCTCCCATGCCACTTGCCAAAGGAGATTTGGGTAAGGAGTGTGGGAAGAGATTACACGGCCAGTTTTCTTTGTTTTCTTTGTTAGTCCCCAGTGTACTTCATTTTGCAGGTTTTTCATTGCAGTTGCTTTGTACTACGGCAAAGCAGCTGCCAGTGGATATTTAAGTGCAGTGCAAACGATGCCTGTGCATTTGTTTTAAAACATAAAGGCTTCCAAGGTGAGAGTCTATGGGAGAGCAGAGAGTAAATCAGACCTGAGAGCAGGTACTGCTGTTTGGAGGGCGAAGGGGTGGAGATGAATTACTCCACATTATTTACTTCAAAACTGGCTCTGTCCTGCCATAGTTTTTCATATGATGTCCCAGGATCCTGATTAGATCTTTTGTGATGGCTGCAGTGCCACAGCTTTATATTTCTAGGCAGTTTGATTTCTTTTCAACAATCACCATGCATCTGCTCAAGGGTTTCAGTGTATTGATTATGCTACAGAGCAAGAGAATGAGTGTTCCAAGCAAAAGGATTGTTTTAAAATGAGGTAAAATTATGTGTGTAGCTGTTCTTTAACCTGCTTTTTCCACTCACATTTGCATTTGGGCTTCACACTTGATATTTCATGATTGACTCCCTGCAGAAAGCTGTATAGGTATGTTTGTGCTTGGGTGTTTGTGCTTGTGTTGGTGGTTTCCCCATTACAGAAGTCCTGTGCTTTCCATCAAAGATGTCAGTGTTTGCAAAGGAACACATGTAAATCGCATTTATGTGAGATTCTTCTGGCCCAGTGTGATACCTGCAATACAGCCTGGGCAAAACCAGTGGGATTGCAGAGGAGGAGTTTCCTGTGTGATTCCCAGTCACACATCCTGCTGCCGTGACAGTCTCCGAGCCCAGGGGGTAGTGGCAGATGCCAGCTCCTGATGGTTTGATGGGGACGCAGAGTTGTCACTTTTCATCTTCAAACAGTTATCCTTTTTTAACATTACATGCTTCCTCACATGAAGCTTGCTGTATTTGTCCTCTAAATCCTTTTTTGTCTTTATTTCAGCAGAGAGGCGATTAGCCGTGTAATCATTTATAAAGCTGTTTAGATTCTGCTAGCTGGTTTTCTTTGGGGAGAGTCACAAATCCAGTACCTTTACTGGGAATAACTCTGCAAATTCATCCTCACTGATTTCCTTCCCCCCACCCCAAGTGAATAAGAGGGTAGGAAAAAAAATAGAACAAATATTTGTAGTTCTGCCCCTATTGAAGGAAAAATAAATCTTTCTTATTAGTCTTAACAGTCTGGATGTATCCTTTTTTTATGATGTTCTCTTGAATAATTAGAGCTTTGAGTTATGAAGTCAAGATTCCTGGGTCATTGCCAGAACAGATTTATTTAAGGGGGACACTAGTTCTCTGAATTCCTTTTAAAGGGCTTTGTTAATGTCCCAGACTGCTCTTAATTAGTGATTTAAGAGGGAATACATCTGTTTCACTGAGGACTGTGAAAATTTTTATTTAAATGGAAATGTTTAATAAATGGCTCTTTGAAAGGCTAATGCATCTTCAAAATGAGATGTGTATCACGGAGTAATCAGGTGGATAGTGATCTGGCAGTTCTTCTTGCACCTTTATTTTTTTTTTTTTTTTGAGCTGAATATGGAAGAAAACCTCATCAAAGACCTTTGGAAGTATCATCTGTTATGGAATTATATTTCATACTTCATCATTCATTCTCTACCTGCACTTTTTCATTGAACTTCAATTTTAACACTTCATTTACGAGGGAGAAAAAAAACAGTAAACAAAAGTTGATATTGGTGAAAGGCCCATAAAAATGCATATTAGAGACATTGATGATACTTTGTTTTTTATCTTAGACCATCACGGCAACTCAAGTACCAAAATTTAACCTTATTAAACTACTAAATGTGACATTTGTCATATGCTAAAAATGTGCAGGTGATCTTTGCTGTATTAGGGATTGGAACTAGCAAACCTCAGAGCAGAGGGGCTGGAGCAGATGCTTAGGGAAGGAGGAACTCCACATTTAGAAGCTGCCGCTTTTAGCGACCTCTTCCTTGAATACATGAGGAGATGGCTATTAATAAACCCAGCATTACCATCTCCTACTGTTCACAGGTCTTTTGAATTAGTAATCAAAATACCCTTGACACTGGGTATTTTGACTTTTTTCACGTAAGGGTTGATTTATGAGCCCATGCTACCATCTTTGGTCATGTTTTTCTAGGGTGTGAGTTTTTTAGTGTTTTCTCTTGTTTGGAGGGGATAACGTAGGAGAGCTGAAAATGTGCTTGAACAGTGAGGTTATTAGCAATTTTCCTAAATCCAGATGTGGAAGGTTTTGAGGGGAGCAGCAAGTGTTGCAAGATGTGAAAGTGAGTCCTGGAAAACCCAGCAGGACACTGCCTGGCAGTGCAGAAGGAGGAAGGCTGGACTCAACAGTGGGGCAGAGCTGGACCCAGTTCTTCCAGGGATGTGAACATCCCATCATGTTCATAAATATCTTTCCCATTTTTGCATTTCCATCGTTTCAAAGATATAGACTGCTATCTCACTGAGCAATCCTCTGCAAAATGCCCACTGTTTTCTGGAAGGGAAGAGCTGATGAGATGCAATGGTGCTGCTCCTGTGTAACTAACCACACTGGAGAATCACACTGACAGACATTCTGCAAATTGCCCACATTATAGAACATTGATGATACCATTAAAGTGGTAAATTTAATATTATAGTTCTATTAGATTTCTCCCTCATTAACTCTGATCTGATAAACAACCTCCGGCATATTTTGAAGGTAATAATCACCTTACAATCACTCCTGCTCCTCTCTATCTGGCATTTCAAGCTCTTATAGATTTACAGCTCTTCTGTCATCTAATCTGTACTTACTCCTTTATTTCTTCTTTGAACTTGTGCTTACAGGCAGACAGCCCTTTTCTAGAGGGCCCTGGGCATGCAAATAACACTTCATAGCCAGAATAAAGTCATCTTAAATTCCATTCCTCAGATTTTTGATAAAATGGGTCCGAGAGAATAAAATTAACCCAGTGTTCAGGCCAGCAGGATGCAGGCCTGCAGAGGTGTTTTAGGACTGAGCACTTTCTAAGGGTTGGTGCTGGGGAGTGTTGGCAGCAGTGGGTTGTGTTCCTGGCTCTTGCACACAGGTATCAGAGCAACCTCTGCAAACTCTTGCTGGAAATGAAGCTGGTGAGGAGGGGACCATGTGGCTCCTGGGCACAACCCTGCCAGGCAGAGCAGCCCTGCTGCAGCGTGCAGGAAGATGGAAATGCTGAAGAAACCTTAGTCAGCCTCGTCTGTCTAGCGGAGACAATTTCCACTCCTAAACATTAATCCTCAGGCAGCAAACCCGCAGCTTAACCAAGTAACCTTAGCTCCTCTCGACTGGCAGGAGGCTTCCAAGGAGGGATCACTTGCCTCTTGTTTTCCTAAGTGAGTCATGGTTTGATTAGAGTGCTGTCTCGGGGAGAAGGTGGTTGTTATACATCACCTATCACAATGTAAAAGTGGAAAGCGACGCTGAAATGCTGACCCTTAATCTGAAGTGCACCATCTGTGTTGTATTTCCACATCTTGCTGAGTTTACAGTTATTTGAATTCACAGTTTGTTCCCCATTTGCTGTTCCCACATGGTAAGTGAATTGGATCCAAAATGTACTGATGAAAGAATGAGAAGTCTGTTGTAGAAGTTTGTTCCTACCTACAAGAGTGCTCTATCTCACACTTTTTTTCCACCCTGTGAGTTAAATCCCAGCTGTAAAATCTTGTCTCAAGATGGCCTTCTTTCATGGTGGGAAGCCGGGGTTACCGTAAGGACAAAGACTCCTTTCCCCATCCTGAAGTGATTTATGATTTGCTTGTGACTTTCAGCTCTAGAAGAAGGTAGAGGGTTCTTACATCTGACGAAGTATTTGCTTTGCTGTTCCTGTAAATTTCTGCGGATGCTTATCTGGTAATAAGCTCTTGGTGCTGGAGCACCACTCTTATTTGGTATTTTTTTTCTGTTCACGTGAGCAAAAGCGTTTGATGCTAAATTAAGACTGGGTATAATATAATGATGAGAGCTGTAATTACAACTGTAACAGTTTTTCATGGTGCAACTTTGAACTACTCTGATTTTAAAATGGGCAAACAGCTCAAAACCAGGTTGAATTTCATTTATTCTCCCTTCCTTCTATTTTTTCTACCAAGAGCAACCATTTTCTTAAGACATAACTAACTGTAGAAAAAGATATAAAATTTAAACATGTCGTATTTCAAAAGGAAGCCATCAAAATGCTGAAGGCTGTATAAACTTAAATACCTTCTTTGGCTTTTGCTGTAGACCACACAAGCTCTGAGAAATTGATTACTCTGGTACTGGAATGGGCTTTCATGATACAGAAACAGAGGTTTGCATTGAATTTCTTTCTTTGTGTGTGGGACTTTTTTTTTTTTTGAAAGAAAAAAAAGCCTTTAAACCCAAGATTAAAAATAAGTCATTTCATTGTTTCCGTTTTCCCCTCTTCTAAATCTTATGAAAGCGTTTCCATAAATGATTGGGGAGCTGCATCTCTGAATAAATCCAAAGTGAAATGCTCCATTTCTTTTTTTAATAAAGAGGCTTTTTTCTGGAATGTTCCATGTAGGTACTGCCTCATTGAAGTTTCGTCTGGTTGAGAGAGTTTCAGTGTGGCTCATGCAGATTTTTTTATTTTGTGGACATGAAGAGGAGGGGCAAGGAATTTGGAGTAATTTATTTTCATATTGCAGTCTTCAGATTTACTGTGTGCAATACTCTAAACCCAACATTATCAAAGGCTTTGGAGTTCCCACAGCAGCTCTGAATTGACCAGACACATACCCAAAAAATAGTCTATGGCTCCAAGAGGCCAGTGTTGAAAGATCAGGAAGGTGATCTCAAGCAAAGAATTTTTGTCTTTTATTTTTAAACAAGGGACATAAAATGGGCCAGCACCTTGGCCCAGCTGGTGTTTTCATGAAAACACTGGTGTCAGATAAATTTAAGACTGTTTATAAGCAGGCCAGTCTCCTGTTGGTGTGTGGCCACGTCTCCTATAAAGGCAGTGCAAGGGTTGCTGGCTCTCAGTGATGTTTTGCCCCTGCCTACTTCAAGCAGTTTTGAGGACTGGGTACTCAGCAAGAGCCATGTCTGTATTTGCTGCTGGGTTTGGTGGTGGGACAGGATGATGTTTTCCCTTGCCTGGCCCTTTCACACAGGTGCTGTGACCCTGGGAGCCGTGTCCTGTGCCCACAGCTGGACAGAGCAGCTTTGCCAGCGATGGCTCTCGGCTGGTGTGGGTCAAACTTCTACTTGTTCCAGGATCAGAACTGGTGCTGAACCCACTGGGCCATGGGAACAGTGGCCCTACACTGCCCTGTGCCCACCCTCGGGATTCCCATGTCACTGCCTGTCTCAGTGTAGGTGCAGCAGCCCCAAAAAAGCAGCCCTGGAGCTGCAGGGGAGCAGGTTTCCTTGCAAGGCTGGAGTCCCTCAGGATTTCGGAGCTGCATCTAAGCAATCGTGTCCTGTGAGATGTGTGGAAGGCGTCCAAGACGGACACCTGCTGGCTCTGAAGCAGTCAAGTGCTTTTTACAAAATATCTTTGGCCCCTGTTCTGGATGTTTACTTTTTAAAAAATACAGGCGTGAGTTGGCTGTAAAAGAAAGGAGGGGGGGGGTGGGGAAATCGTTGAAATTCCCTGCAGACTTAAAAGGAAGATGAAAGTTGGTACTTTAAGAGAAACTCGAAGCCCTTGGGACAAGCGCAGCAGAAAACAGGGAGATGCTCTGTGTTCTGTCCAATTGCTTGCAAAAATGAGTGCTGTATCTCCTACAGAGAGAGAGACAGAGCCAGAAACACATATTTGCATCGTTCCCCCATGCTTGAGCCTTGCTAACTAGGACAATACCATTTTGCACTTCCCTGGGCATATTCTCAAACAGCAGCTCAGTGCAGGTGATAGAAGAGAAAAAAAAAAAAGGTGAGGGAGAAAGAAATGAGGGGGGGAAATCTGCCTTGTGGTATTTCAGATCTCCAGCATACACAGGTGCTTTTTAATCCCTCTGGCCTACATATTCCACAGCCCCTAGGAATAGAGGAGTCGTGATGTAATGCTCTTTTCCTCACACTCGCAGCTTAAATACAGATGGAAATTGTTGTCATGTGTTAGAAATGTCACCAATAATATAAAAGGCAGGCTTCTGCATTCTCCCTTTTGCACTGTCAGCTGCTGCTGCCAGCTTATTCTTCCCTCTCAAACCTATTGTCATGTGGCAGAAACCCTGATGTAAGTAAGCCCTGTCCTCCCCCTGCTTATGATCCCTGCATTTTTTATTCCCCTCTGCTGCAGTGCTGAGGATCATTACATACCACGACTTAAAGACAAGACCTCACAAAGGAAGGATTAATCTTGTATTTGTGCTTGAATTTCGAAGGACTCAGGCAAGTGAGAATGTTCTGTTGTATTCTCTCTCCCTTTTTCTTCCCCCCTCCAACCCGTTTCCTAGATGCTGAGGGTACGGAATGAAAAGCAGCAAATGTGCTGAGCTGTGGGTGCGCGTTTCGGGAGCGCAGGCGGCGGTGCCCGAGCCGCGGGTCGGGATGCAGGGGAGGCTGTGGGGCTGGGAAGGAGCCGCGGAGCGGGGCTGGCAGCCCGAGCCCAGCCTGCCTGGACAGATGGCTAGTGCTCCTTTTTAATTCATCAAGCAGGCTTTACGTGAGGCCCGTTGGCGAGCGGGTGTGCTGCGAAAAGCGGGGTCAATGGGCACGAATAGGCTGAGATCAGGACCAGATGCCTGCCGAACAATGGGGCTTTTGAGGGAAATGCGGGAGGAAGCGTGGCGCTGGCTTTGTACTGCCTCCGCATTGCAGGTTGGAATGGGGCAGCTCCGATTTAATGAAGTGCATTCCTAAACGCGGTCGTCAGCCCGGGCTGGGAGACAAGGGGACATGTCAGAAGGGGGCTTGTGGGGCCGGCGCTGGGAGGGGGGGAGCGATCCACTGATGGATCGCCCCGAACAATGCGGTCTTAGTGCTGGATGGGAAAAAAAAAAAAATCCCATCCATACATCCCTGTGCATATTAATGCGATACAGCAGGTGTTGGTAAATGTCTGTCCCCGCATTGTTCTCCCGCGGCTCAGCCGGGGAGGGGGCAGGAAGGAGAGCCCGCGAGGGATGCGCTCATCCCGGCTGGAAAGGCAGCGGGGACCGCGGGAGGAGAACCGGCCCCGGGGTCACCGCCTGGACCAGGTGCAGGGCAGCCGTGCCCTGTGCTGGCCCTGGCGAGCAAAGGGGATCAGGCTCAGAGAGGCTGGTCACAGCTTAAAGGCACAGCAGGGCCAGAGGGGTCTTTTTTTTTTTTTTTTTCCTGCGAATATTCCCCCAAAATAAGCAGGTGTGAGAGCTGGGGAGGGAATCTCCCGAGAGCAGTCTGGGTCACCAGGGCAAGGAAGGGGGAGGCAAGAATGGTGTCTGAGCTGGAATTCAGCAGCGAAAGAGTTAAAAAGGGGGGCATATTTTTTTCAGCTTCTCCCGAAATGCATCGATTGGGAATGAGTTGGGGAAGCTGTGTGAACGGCAATAAACAAGGTGTACAACACGCATAAAAAACCAAACAAAACATCCATGTCTCTGCTTTTGTGTGTATCCTGCTGCCCTGGCTGCATGTACCCTTCCTTTAAGATAGTTTTGTGTCTAACAGAAGTAACATCCCTAAACACTTACAGCCATGTTTGCCGCTGTAATTCTTGAAGGGTTGGGGAGGGGGAGAGTGTACACAGTCAGTCATTATTATATGTATTTCTTAATAAAAATACACACATTTAATTGCTGTCATTGTGTTGTCTGCTCCCCTTGTGATTTGTGACATGCTATACTGTATTTGTCAGCAGAATGAAAGGGGTCTTTGTTCCTTATTCCTATTATGGCCCACTGCATCTCTCACTGAAAATGGAATATTTGCCTTTAGAGCGAACTTAGCCGGTGATTTGTGCCTGCTGTTACACTGGGAAGGGTTTGCTTTTTTTTTTTTGCCGGGAGTTTCAGAGGAATTTGCAAGCAAGGCTTGAATTATTTTACTTATTTATTTTTACGTATCAGTGGGTTAATAGTGATGAAGAGTGATCAGCCTATTTTGACCAGTGGCTGCAACAGCTTCACATTTTGCAGCTGCCTTTCTGTGTATCCCTTTCCTGTGGATGAATGGCCAAGCTGACCATGAACTAGGATCGTTGTGCACCTTTGATCATTTGCTGCTGTGTAAATTGCCAAAAAAGGTGTCGAGAAATAAACTAAGAGTGTGTAATATGGACACAGCTCATGTGTCTGCTCAAGGGCTGGCCAAGGCTGCAGATTATAAAGGCTGTTAGTGACTGGCCAGCTGTGGGGGTGACTATTTTGGGGGTGACTATTTTGGGGGTGCCAGTGGCACTTGGAGAGCACTGTGCAGGCACTGGTGGGGTGTGCTGGGTTAGGTTATGTGTCGCGTAACATCAACACCAATATCACTTGTGATCTATTTGCTGTCTTTGCTCTGCTCTGCCTACTTGGGTATCAGTCTGTGTGCCTGTTAATGGGAATGGTTTACAGGGTAGCAGCTGGAATTGGCAGCCAAAAAAGATTTAAGGCAGTGCTTGCACAGACAGTTCATAAGACTTCTTTGAGCACACCCACATGGCATGAATGTATGGAGCTTGTTTTTAAATTGAGCTACCAGGTTCAGCAGCTTGAGCTTTATGTTGTTAATTATGCTTATTTTCTACTCTGCAGTGCCCAGGGAAAAAAATGAGCAAAAAATGCAAAGGGTGGCTCAGCCTGGGAGGCTGCAGTCTGTGCAAAGGGCTCCTCTGACAGAGGGGCTGGCTCAGCAAAGGGCTGGGCTGTGAACCTGTTGCTTGTTGTTGTGTGGCTCCTTCTGCAATGTGGGAAATGGTACCAAGGAGGAGCTTTGGTCTGGGGAGAGCGGGGAAGGGCTTGGTGGTGCAGAAGCGCAGGGAGTGTTTTCTCCTTTGCCACTTTGTTTCCCCTCATCCACATCTACTGCTAAGTCCTGTCAGATGGAAGCAATGATGGATCCGTGTAGATCCACGAATGATGCTTCACTTCCTTCAGGGAAACTGCTGTAATGCTTGTGAGAAGGAGCACAGGCAGCTGTTCCAGGAGCACTTCAGCTCCCTGCTGTTGAAGTGTTGCAGAGCCAGGTTTTGCAGTAACAGCAATAACCCTTTTTCAGTTGAATATCTTTTTTTTTTTTTTTTTTTTTTTTTTTTTT
>VXBN01015411.1:1699530-1724192 GCA_013397395.1 Sinosuthora webbiana | reverse complement strand
TTTTTTTTTTTTTAAATGCACTCTTCTGGTGCAGGTAATCCAACCTGAAAAATGAAATTTAGAGTATCCCTTTTGTCATTATTGACAACCCCTAGCACAGGTAAGGTTGTCATAGCACTCAGTGTTGCATAAAGAAGAAAAGCAACAATGAAGGCATTAATTCAGCAGCAGAAGCTGATTGAATAGTGTTGGGTTCCTGACTCTGCATCTGACAGTAACAACACTCCCCTTGAGTTTCAGTTGTTTAAAAGTTCCTGTGCTGCAGGGAAGGCTCTTGCCTGCACTTTGGATCTGTGTACAGACACATTTCTGCCAGCTTTCCATCCTTTCCAGTGCACCAAGTCTTTACATGGTTGCACTAGAAATGCTTCTGAAATCAACGCACATCAGCCAAAAGGTGCTGGGTGCTGTGATGTTCAGCTTATTCAAAATGTGGTGCTATTTTCAGTCAAATTCTGCTAAATCCTGTCCTGAAATCCTCTGAATGTTTTGCTCTTGAATATTCTGGTAAGCATGATGACTGGTTCACTGTGTTAATCCTATATGGTCTTTCTGTCTGCAGCTAATCCTGAGCTGTTGTTGCTGTTCTGCACACATGAGTAAGATTCTGTCCCCCCTCCTCTTGACCATATACAGTAGAATTCCAGCTAACTCCTAGAAAATAACAGGTCAAATATCCTACTCTTCCTTTTTCTCATCCTTTAGTAGGAGAGTTGAGTTTCTTCTACCTGAAAAACAAAACCTGGAGAAGTAGGGAAAATATTCTTGGTCTGTTGAGCTCTGTCTGGAGGCATGTACTGGCTCAGACTGTGCAGGATGTCTTCAGGAATCTCAGCTGTAGACAAATGTGGAAGAAAAGATATGCTTAAAACAAGTTTCCAAATTCACATAGATTGGACAGAATTTCTCTTGAAATTTCACATTAATTAGAGATGCAGCTGGCAGTGATGGCTATAAGTAAGTATTCTTCCCCTAAAATAAAATTACTGTATTTTCCTATTTTTATCCTAGTGATTTTTTATTACTGGACCTACCTGTGGAAGATGGCTTGGCCAAAATCTATCCCTTTCTGGTGGAAAAAAAACAAAACCCTTTTCCTTTGGGACAGTTAGTGTCGCCTCAAAATTATTACTTGAGCATGTTTCAGGTTTAGTAGGAAAGCTTATGGAAGGAGGGGTGATAGTTTAACCTTGGGTTGGTTCTCCCCACCCCCACTGATTTTACCCATGGACAGACATTGTATCTCCTTATAGTCAGATTAGCATATTTGCATAAAAATGTTAATATCCATATGGCCTATATTGACATGGTTGTATGGGATGTATATACCTGGTGTGTGTGTGTAATACAAATGCTTACACTTGCTTTTAACTACAAACACCAAAATGTCATGAACGGGAGAGTCCCTGATAACCAAAGTCAAACCTTTTCTTAAGAACTGTGTAATATTTAGTTGATATAAAATATCATGAACACCCACTCTTTTCCTTGGAAGAGATTGAATTTTTTTTTTCCCTTCTAAATAGATTTTCAAAGGATTCATTAAGAAATTGAAACCCAAGAAGAAAAATAGTTGACCCAGCAGTTCGAGGTCAATGAGGCAATTACCCAATAAATTTGTGTCAAGTCAGCCCTAAGTGAGCTGTGCCTAAATGACTTTATTATATATATTTTCTGAAAATGTTCCATATTGAAATAGGGGGGAAAAAACCTGCTGGATGAATAATGTCGTTCTGTCAGCAATTGGAATATGACTGTGGATATCACTCACTGCATAGAAAACAGCTTGTTCCTTTGCCTACCTAAACAGAGGTGCTGTCCCACCTGGAATTTGCAGTGTTACCACCTTCTTCATTTGCCTGAGGAAACACTCAATCCACTGCGGATTGGAAATTTCAGTTTGTTTGTGGGAGATTTTTTTATGTGTTTTGTTTTCATCAGGGTACAACACTGCCTGTTAATGCATGTGAGCATGTGAGTGAGGCACACAAAAAGTAAAAGCTCTGAAAGAACTCTGTAACTGAGATTGTGATATCATGGGGAAAAAAAAGTGTATTTGCTCCTTTTTTTCCCCCTTGTGCTTGCATCTTCTTTGGGCACAGGCTTTCTAGAAGGCTTTGGTAGGTTTGTTGCTCACATGGAGAACTCTGGTGTTGGTTTTTTTGCGCTAATTTAAATGAATGGGGAGCAGCTGAATAATAGTCATGTAGAAGGTGCTGTTGGAAATGCAGTTCTGTCAGCACTGCCTGGTGATGAACAGTGTGTCACTGCTGTGGTGGCAAGCTGACAATTCAGCACCACAGTGCAAGTCCTAGGTAAGAGTGGGGACCTGACTGGGGGAAAAGAAATCTCCTCTTCTTCTGTTTCTTGCATGGACCACAGCAAGAGCCTGAGGCTTGAGACATCCCCTGAGGCTTAGACTGAGAGATCCAAGTTCTTTTCAGCAGCAGAAGCTGGGAATGGGCTGTAGCAGAATTTGCAGTGCTGTTTAAAAGATGTGTATTGAATGTAGTTGAGTGGACAAGTGTCCTGGTGTTGACAAGGCAATATTTTACCGTGTGATAATCTGTCATCCCAAACTCTTAAGGGAAATCAAGGGTTTACTACATTTAGATGCATGAGTTAAAACTGTCCTTTGCCTTTTCTTCTTCAAGACTTGAACTTATTTATTTTTTCCTGGTGAAGATGAAGTCAACTCATTTTGAGTCCTAATCAGGAAGTGATTCAGAGTCTGTGCTCATTAAATCCTTCCCCTCACTCCTGGGACTGTCGGGGAGGATGTCACACATTACCTGCTGATGAGGTGATGTTCTGTGAAGGAGATGAATGTCCCAGAAAGTATTCTCACAGTGACAAACCACTGGGAAGCTGGAATGGTTTAGAAAGCCACAGTGAGGCTAGAATATGAGCACTTGAGCTAGTTTTATCATCAGTTTGTAAAGCAGCTGCTTACCCGTTAGAAGGAACTCATCTTTAGTTACATGTTTTTTGGGGGACATGAAGGTTGAGCCCCGCTGTTCTCATTACTTGAAGTTTCAGATTTTCTTTGGGTTATTAGGGTACAACACAGCATTTAATTCCCCTTATCAGCTCCTTCAGTTACTGTTTGATTGGATGGACCCTTTTCAATTTTTTTCCATTTTCTTCTTTCTCATACTTCATGGATGCTATTGTTTTATTAGTTCACTGGCCTTTCTGGGTCATTGCAGTCTAAGTATTCTGACTTTTATAAAGGTCTTGGTGACTAAATATTAGTGACCTCTATTCATCTTCCTTTTGCTTCTCCGAGGCAGAGCAGTTTGATTTTTTGAGCTGTTCTGTGTTACAGTATCAGCGAGTTCATCGCGTGGGGAATCAAACCCCATTCCTTCTCCTCAGATGAAAATGTCCATTCAGTACACTGAGCTACAGAGTTTCTGTTTCAGTGTTTGGATAATAGGATCCCTGGAAAAGAGATGGATGAGAAAACTAGCCCGTGGAGCTTCCCCAGCCTAACTAAAATAAAGTACCATTACACAATTGAGGGAGTATTGCTGGATTCACAGCAATTCCAGGAAAGTCTAACAAGCTGAGCACGATTGACTTGAATTTCCAAATTATATAAGAGGAAATGGAAAAGTTACCATTAGCTGCACTAGAGATCTTGTTATACCAACAGAAGCCTTTTTGGGAAATTCAGCTTTGTGTGTTGGTAGGCTTGAGTTTTGAGGCATTCCTTCTAGGGCAACATCTTTGAGGCATTTCCCTTGCTCAGACTCTGCCTGAGGGATGAATAGACATGTCCCTGTGGAGAATTTGAGGTTCCAAGGTCAGGAATGGATGCTGCCATAACTTGAACATTTTACACATCGCATTTGCCATTATCTGGGCAAGTCCTGTCAAATAGGTGTGTAACACAGGAGCTTTCCTCTTGCTCAGTCTTGCTTTCTCCAGCTGATAACCCTCTGCCTCATTTGTTACTCTCTGCTGCTCCCTAAGTGAAGTGAGAAATGGGTTTTATAAGGGAAATAAGGTCTGACTTAAGGATGGAATAGTTCTTGAGAAATACCTACAGGAACAAAGAGAAACAAAAACTGTCTGAGCAACCTGAACTGCAGGCTTTGGTACCTCAGAAGGGCTGTATTTGGGAGACTATATTTTAGCAGGCTTTTTCTTTTCTTGTTTACTGTTGCAGTGTTTTTTAAAAGGCAGGGAGGAGCAAAGGAACACTCCAAAATTTCAGAGTTCTACCTTCCTCCCACAGCCCTGCCTCAAAGCTCTTAAGGAGGGTCAGAGAACAACTGTGGGAGACTTTACCCGCAGTGTTTAAAGTTTGGGAAATGGAAATGGGAGTCTCTGAAAGCAGAAGCTGATAATGGAGTGTGTGAAACAGCTTTTCAGGTGTGGCTGCTGGCTGTATCTGATTCATACAAAGCTTGCACTTTCAAGCAAAGGGACATTTGAATGCTGCCCAAAAGTTGCTTTCATACATAGAACTCTTTGCATCTCTAGCTGGAAATGGCCCACTGGCACCATGGGGAGGACTTTTAATTGAAGGACCTTTCTCTAATAAAAGGTCTGCTTCACTGTAAAGGAGATATCAGAGCTATAGCATCTTGAAGGGCAAGCTGATAAATGAGATATTATTATCTCAATGTGTTCTTTCAGTGAAATATTTAAAAGTGGCTCACTCCTGGTGAATTACCTGCTGGCCTCATCCTCTAGCAGCCTTATTAAATAGTTGCCTGTTGTAACATTCTTTGTAAAGTTAAAGCGTGTCCCACTGCACTAAGCACTATTTCAGATACCTCCACTATAACAAAAAATCTTTATATAGTTACAGTGCAAACCAATGGCTCTCGTGGGTGCTTTCATAGTGAGGTTTTGTGGTGGCTGTTCTCTGATCCCTTTTCTCCTTTTTCCAGTGGATCAAGTTTACTCAATTCCTCTCCATATTCATAGAGCTTAACAAATTTGCTCTTCAAACTCCTCCAGTGTTCCAAACATCAACACCTCTGATACAGAATGGGTTTATCAAAACATACAGTGGCAGAAAACAAAGGTATCTTTGCACAGCAAAGTGCTTGGGCTGGAAAGGCTTAATGAGCCACTGGAGCCACGTCTGTACTCCTTGCCCTGAGCGAAGGCAAAATGAAAGGATAAAATTTTAGTTTAAAATCATAAAACTTTTGCTATTTAAAAGCTTGACTTCCACTTGAGTACTGGGGTGCTCTGGTGCTGTTGCAGGGCAAGTAGTAACTTGATTTCTTCTGGTCATCTGTCTGCAACGTGTTTTTAAATATCTCTGTTTGCCATTTGGTGGTCAGCAGCTGCCCTTGCTGGTGCTACTTGAGGTCTGCAGTACTGTCACAGTAACAAAACTAACAGGGCTTGTGACCAGCACCTGAACAAACAATTGCACTTGTGCCTTGTGCTTTGAAACTATAGTCTTTGGATATTCTTGGGTGGAGTGGAAGAAATCTTAAACTTCTTTGATGTCTTTTGTGGCCTCATATCTAATTACATTTTTTTTAATAGTTTTCCCTCAGGAGTTCCTTATTTTCAATGCTTTTTAAAACTACACATTCAAATAAGCCTGACACTATTAGTTTTTGTAGTCTAGTTATTTTGTATTGCTGACCATCCCCTTGGTACTTGAACTTCTTCCTACAGACAATATTCATGTACTTGAAGAACTCGTGGTCTCACTGAAATAGAAAGCGTGGTTGGGTTAAAACCTTCTGCTTTTTCTCCCTTGACTCATATGCCTTGTCCCAGTTTGACTTGGTCTGGTTTTATTTGGATGCATCCAGGCAATAGGAAGCAGAGGTGCTCAGAGACTGCCAGTTTTGGTTCTGTGATTTGTTAGCAGTGAGGTTTGCCAAACCCCATCTTTGTGCAGCGAGGGCTGGCAGTGAGTGCTGGGAGCTGATGGTCTGGTCCACAGCTGAGCAATGGGCCAACAGGTACTGGTCTAATATTGGTCTGAGCTGGTGGCTTTCTGTGTTCCCTGGGAGCCTTCTGTCTTTGACATTGGCCACCTTTATCTCTGCATGCTACAGACTCATTTATCAAATTGAAAAAAAAAAAAAAAGAAAGTTGGGATTGAGAAAATTACCTAAATTACCACAAGCTCTGTTAACAGGAGCATGTTATGGCTGGGTGCCATGATTGACCTTCTGCATATCCTTCCACAGTTCATCTCAATCCTGACAACTGGTTTTGCCCTCTGAGGAGCTATTTTGCTAGGTGTTGGCTGCATTTCAAGGAAAAGAGGAAAAAAAAAAAAAGATAAATTTCAAAATACTACATGAAGCAACAGCAAGGAATAATCCTGGTTTCTGGAAGAATGCTGCAGGAGCTGGTGTGGATGGTCCTTTGGTCTCTGCTGCTGCTTGACACAGCTACAGACTGCCCAAACCATGTGCAGCAGTAGGACTAAAATGATTCCTGTATTCAAAGCTTCTCTAGCTTAAAGTTTTATTAGAAAAGGTCTGTTGGGCTCTGCTTGCAAGCCCATACATCCCACACCGCGCTGGCTGTGAGGTCTGATACCATCTCAGTAATTAAGTGCCAGCATCCTACAGCACAGTGGGTTTAAAAGGCTGTCAGCAGCTTAAATGCCACCTGATATTAAATTTATCAGTCTAACTTCTCAACATTCTGCAGCTGACCCCCAGTAACAACGACCATGGCAAGTTATTTGTGGACGGTGCCTGCTGCACCCTCGCTGCTTTGGCTGCTTTAATTGCTGATCTCTAATCTTCCTCACAAAGGTGGGAGTGCAGGAGAAGAAAGGCAGAACTACACTTACAGTAGGGGTTTTTTCTGCCCAGCTGCCATCAGTCCATTCTCTGGGAGACTTTTGATTTTCCCCAGTGCATCATCAGGCTGTGCTGGGCCCCCGGGGCAGTCGTGTCCCCTGTGCAGTGGTCAGGGCACAGAATCTTCACCAACCTTACAGGTGTAGTGATTCCATCATTTCCCTAGGCAGCCTGTTCCAAGGTCTGACTACCCTTTTCTGCAAAGACCTTGTTCCTAATATCTAATTACAGCTCCTCACACTCCCCCAAAAATGCAAATAATGGCGCGGATTTATCCCTCTCTGCCTTATTTTCTCCCATTGTAAGTTGAGGCTAATGATATGCTCCTATTTTAAAGCTCTTTGGGACTGTTGGATGAAAAGCACTATGTAATTATAAAAATGCAGCTTTTATGGCGCTGCCTTTAGAAGGAAGGGGAAAAAATATATTCACTTGGCAAAATATTGTGTTGTAGATGCAGCTTTGGAAATCTGACTTTCATTGTTAAAGCTAAAATTAAAGAGGACTGTTCCACTGTAGAGTGTCATACAAAAACCAGGCCTGTGTTGAGGCTGCATAGAAGCTTTGTGTGCCACTGGAAATGTATAAAAAGAAAGAAGAGCAAATTGAAACAAAAGAAGGGCTGGTCAAAAATAGAATAAAGTAAAGCCAGCGATGGCTGTGAGTGCCACTTGTGTCTTTGGGACTCAGAGTTGCTTAGGCAATGAAACATCGAGTTCTCAGCAGTGTAGATGCTTCTGGCCACATCATTTTCATGGCCATTAAGTTCAAATGTTTGTCTGCTTCCTGAGATGAAAGGAGTGAGAGCTCTCTCAGAAAAAGAAGCCTGCAAATTCTAAAGCAGCTGTGCTGTATGCCATTTGCCTAGGAATTTTACCTCAAAATGCCATTTATACCTACTTTGAACAAGTCAGAGGCTGATATGAATGCCTCATTGTTTTGTCTCAAGATTGTTTTCCCAGGAAATATCTTTCAAAATATTTATTTTTTTGTAAATACATGTGTATAATTATAGATAAAGGCTAATTTGTGTAGCTGAGTTTTGTGCTGTCAAATGGAAGCTGAGTGGTTTAATAGCAAAATGGGACTTCACATTTGAATCATGCCTATGTGCTTTTTATGTTTTTTACAATAGATTCAGTAGCTAATCATCACCTAAATTGGCTTTTCTAAATAACAAGCCATATTAGATAGTCTAATGGCTTACTCGGAAACTGGGAAGCAAAAATGATACCAGAGTGAGTCAAGACTGTAATATTGAAGTTAAAAAGAAGACAGAAAATAATGCCTCATTTGTCTGCCCATGTGCACTCAGCCTTGCTGATGTATTTCCTGATCACCAGAATGCTGGAATGTTTGAAGGATTTGACTAATAAATTGAAAATCTCAAAAACGTAATGAAAACTAGCAAATATGTAATTTTTTTTGTAGCAACATCCAAAGCACAGGGCGAAATCTTGCTGAAAATCCCACAGGGTGTTCTCAGTGTTTAGGCATTAATTCCAGTAAAAGCCCACCTGCATGCACAAAATGAGAAGCTTAAACTCATGACATTGTCACCATGGTGGGATCATCAAAATCATGGAAAGGAAAAGCTGTGGAAGTCAATGCTTTCATTCTCAAAATCAACAGAGGCAGAGCATTTCAGGGGAAAGTCTGCTTTCCAATGCATTAGGCCAGGTTGTTCATGCTCATCATTTACTTTTTTCTTTTCAATATCAGATGTGGCAACATCAAACAGCAAACAGCTCTGTCCACCACCCAGCTGGAAGAAACTAATGTACTGCAACATATAGCACAGTATTCATATGGTCAGCCACATGATAATGATTTATATGATCATAAAGCTGTTATTTTTATAATACAGATTTTTATTTTTTTTTAAAACAAAGACATTATTTGGTAGGCTTACCATTTGCCAAACTTTCCAGAATTATTCTGCTGTGGAAAATCTTTAGAAGTTCCTGTAAAATTTGTGTTATTTATTTGTAAGCCCAAATAAAAATGTTCAACTAAATCTGACCCCAGTCAGTTAAAACATTTGAAAGTTACAGAACTGTGGCCAAAAGTCCCACTTTTGGAAAAAAAAAAAAATTATTTTGTATGTAGGTCTACAAGTAGTTAATTTTTAATGCAGGCAGGTGTGTTTTTGGTGTTTTAAACCTGTCTTTTATTGGGCAGGAGATACTGAAAATGGAATAGCTGTGGAGAGCTTGTGGAAACTTGTTTTGGAACGAACAGAGCTGCAATTTCAGCCCTTAGTATTTTTCCAGTGGCCTTACAAATGGCTTTATGTGGAGAACCAAGGGGGAAATGTTTGGCTTTACAGTCCTGATGCATTCCAGGTATGAGTTTTCCAACTATAAATTGTCTGAATTCTGGTTGTGGAGTTGGAGAGGGAGCAGTTGTGTTCTCTGGGTGTGACAGAGAGCACTTGCCTGTGACTTGGTCCCTTTGATCCAGTGGTGAGCATTGGGTCGGGGCTTTGTTGCTTTATTGTGGCTGTGGATGAAGCTTTGGGAGGAGAATCACTTTCAGCTCTGGTGTTGCTCTACAGGGGACACTCACCAGCCTTACAGTTCAGTTTAAGCCACTTGCTACCAAATCTCCTGAGTTGTTCCAGGAAATGACCATCCTCTGGCTTGGGGCTTAATCAGTCACTTAATTTTTAAAGTGTGCTCATCACTTGGGCTTTAATTTGCTGATTTGTTGGGTTACAATTTGATGGGAAATGCTTCTTTGAGGTATACTTCTGGTTATTTCTGTAAAGAACTGCTGCACTGACCCCTCAGGACAGCACTCCTCACTCTGGAAATACTTCTAAGCCTCGTAAATAGGAATTTGCAGTACACAAGCTAGAGATTTAAAGGAGCAAAGACAGACTCCTCTTGCCTCTCTTGAAACAATTAAGTATCTTGGCTTTGTTTTATAGCATTGCTACATACAAACTAGGTCCTGACAAACTTCTGAAAGAATGGGGTTGGATTCTTCCAGTCTTTGAGACATCCAAATGCTTTAAATATCATCTTAAAAGGTACTGTGCTGTTTAAGTGGAAGTTACAGCCATGGTGGAGGTATTACTGGGTGAAACATTCTTTGCTTGTCTAGAGAGATCAGACTGAATTATGAGAGTGGTGTTTTCATGTGGCAAAGATTCTTTCTTTTGGATTGTTCTAAACTTGAGTCGTAACAGGGAAAAATTCCTCCTGCATCACAAGAGAGGCCGTCTCCTAGTTTAACCTCCTCAGCTGGCATAAATCACTGCAGCTTTTTTTAATGTCAGGTCACAGGCTTGGATAAGCATATTTATTCATATCAAGCCACTGAATATTTTGAGGTTCATCTATGACTAACTGAAAGTCTTTAAAAATAGACCAAACATCGGAAAGCTCTTGAAATGTTTTGTGATGTAAAGTCTACTTCAAATAAATGGGATGGTCTCAATGGTCTCTTGCAGCTGGTTCATTTTAATGGATTTTTATCCTCTTTTCTTTCCCTGATGAGACCAAATGCAGCTCACCTCTGGCATGAGGTCAGATGAGTGCTTGATGAGATTTGCTAATGTCCCTGGTTATAATAACAGCCATGGGCCCACCTGACGTAAAAGGCCCCTTTGCATTTATCCCTGCACATCCAGGTCACCTGCCCCTCTGGGGACAGGCTGGGGGAGTCTCTGGGCTCTCTGACACATAACTGGGCATCTAACTATCACCTGGATAAAGAATGGGGTTTGGTATGTGGTTAACTGTTGCCTGTCAAAAAGCTTCTCATAAAAACAAAGTGATGGGCCACAAGATCCAGTATGGAACAGTATGGAACAGCTTTTTAGGTGAGGCTTCCCTTTAATTCAGCATCTTCCCCAGGGTTAAGAATGCCAGTTCTCTGCCGAGATGATGTTGGCTTGAAGATCCCCATTGTTGGGCTTTCAGTCCTTGGGATTGTGGTGCTTATGTTGGGATGCTGCTTAAATAAGGCTTGTGGGAATGGATCCTGGATCTGAGATTTTTGCTTCTGTGTTTTGCCTTGATAGAAATCAGCACCAATTCGGCCTGTTGTTAATTCACATGATTGGGGTGCAAGATAGAAAGGAGACACATTCTGAACAGTTCCAGTTGTGAGGGTAAGGGACAGACAGTCCAGGTCCACTGGGCTATAGAGGTCCCAGAAAATTAAGATGTTACTTTTTGTTTTTCTATTCTTTGTAAAGGGATGAAAAGGTTCCCCTTAAGTTCAGTTATGTTGTTTTAATCATATGAATGATTTGGTGGTGCAGACAATTTGAAGTGGAAACTGAATTCAAGAATGTTATTGAGTCCTACACTGGTCAAGTAAATTAGGGACCACACATGCAGGCTTGAAAACATTTAATTTTTAAAATCTTGTTATGTAAGGGGGCCCAAAACAATGTAAAAGACTTGGGGCCACACTTGCAGCTGGCATAGATCAGCATAGCACCATGGATTTCAGGGTAGCAACACCAATTTCTGCTGGTTGAGATCCTGGCCTTTAATCTGTCGTCAGCCTAATAAAATCGAGCTGCTCTAATTACCACCGTGTCAGTCAGAAATATGTTTGCCTGAAATGATAAAGCTGAGCTGGATCCTGGAGCCCACACAAGTCAGCAAACACTGTGCAAATCTGAGTTAAACCATTTGTTTGCCCACTTAAGGAGAGGTTGTCCACAGTCATGGTATGTGTGGAAAGACAGCGGGGGAGTGAGAGGAGCAACTGAAACATATGGCCCAAGTGAGCTTTCTCTTTATTCCAATGCATCAGGATAAGACAAGCTGTTGAACCGATGAGAAACCTTCCTTATATACCATATTTCAAGATTAAAGCTGGGAGAAATTCAGTAGCAGTGATCTCACACCCATGTTTGACTAAAGGTATAGAAAACCATTAAACTGAAAACAGAGGGAAAAAAGCCCCCAGGCCCAACCTCCCCTAATCCGTAATAGCTGCATCATTATGTAAAAGAAAACAGCAATTTCCCCACCAATGTGTCCATAAATGGAAACCTTATCAATAGCTCCAGATGCTCCCTGGCTTTATGACACTATTAAGTTTAATTGCACTGATATAATGGATTTGTATGGGAAAAGGTCTTTTCAGGATCAGGTTTGGGGAGTGTGCAGGTACAGGAGAGGGGTCACATACATTGAGACATGCTCTCCACTGCACCTTAACTTAATTTTGACCTGGTGTTTCTTGAAGAAAAGTGTGGAAGTGGCATTTTGGCAGTGTCTATGACCTCTGGAAAGGTCAAGATTGAGAACTTTATTGCAGCTGCACTTGCTGCAACTTAATGCTCTTGCAGTGGGAGTTAATTTAGTTTTCAGTCAAGAACAATTGGATTATTTTTTAACATGAACATAGGAGTTACATTTTTGAGCTATAATCCTTGGGCTGCTTCTCCCTGAGTCAATGGAAAGAGAACTTTTGCCTTTAGTTTCAGGATGGGCAGAGACCAACTTTGGCTGGGTCCAAAAATCCAATTTGTGGTGAATCCAGGGAGAATCTTGGTGTCTGTTCTTGAAGTCTTGTATCAGCAAAGCCTTTCCACCTCCCCAGACCTAATGTTTGCAGGTTTTATCAGCTGTCTTAGCAGGATAAATTCATCTTGTCCATTCCTGTCATTAATTCAAAACATCTGCTTTACATCATAAAATGTAGCCACTCACCAATGTTGATGTAAGATTTGACACTATAAATACAGAAAAAAAAAAAAAATAGCAACACTATTCTCTTCTTGCCTCTTCCCCAGAAAACTCAGACACCTACAGGGTTTTTCTTACTTCCAAACAAAGATACTGCCTCAGAGCCAGGAATGAAAAAGACACAGATTTTGTCATCTTATCATCTTTTTTTAGCTCCATGTGTAAATAAAGATACCAGTATGACAACCAGTGACTAAGTGCAGCTCACTGTGAGTAACACCAAGAGGCTGTGCCCCAGCTTTGCCTCGGCAGGACCTTCTGAAATGTTCTCAGTGAAGGATGCAAAAGCCAGAAAAATTGCCATTGTTACATGGTTGATATCCCAAGGCAGAGGCAGCAACCTTAGTTTCAGTACAAGGGAACAACAGAAGTGACTGGCTTTGTAAGACAGGCAGGGGTTTAAGAGCACATCTTGCAATGCCCCAAAGCTGCACATGTTTTGCAAGATATATGGATAGGGGTATTTCTTTGGTTTAAGGTGGCTGGAACTGGAGCTGACATGACAATATCAAAGGAATTGCCCTTCATGTAATATAAAATAAAAGTAAATCTTTTCTGTATTGAGGGGTTTTCTTTCTTCATGTTACTCTTGGAGGGCTTTCACCTGATACAGCTTTTCCTCTGCATCATATGTCATACTTATGCTCTATTCTTTAAGCATTTTTGGAAATTGATGGAGTGCTAGCATTGGCTAACAGCTCTCAACAATCCCAGGGCCATCACCTGCTGACTCCTTCCAGGAGTTGTGTTCCTCCATCAGGTACTCTGCTGAGTGTTTTTATTGTTTTTTAATGTTGCCTCTCTGAAGTGATAGTTGCTGTCAGAAGTCTAGTCCTATGTCACTCCTGGTTAAGTCTGTGTGGATAAATATAATGTATTTATTTATTTTTCCATTATTTTGAAAGATTCTTGGAAGTGTTTCTAGGAAGTGCATAGCTCTCTGCTTTTCTTTCTCTGGGTGAACTCTTCCCTTTTATTACCATAAGAAAATCTGTACCTCTTCTCCATTACCGTGTCATTTAGTCATCATAGGCAGATGAGTTTATCTTCTAAAAAGTGCCTTTAAGATGTTAAAGTGGTAGCATTACAATTTAAAATCCTTCTGACACTGCCTGTTCCACTGGAGTACTAAATCTTGTCTTCAGTGTGAATGGAAATCAAATAAAGCTTTCACTTGCTTGACAATTGTTGCAAAATAGAAGAAAATGTTCAGGCTTTCATATAGTAATGACTGTGTCATGTCAGTGCAGTTCAAAGAGCAAACCCTTTTATGCACATAGACATCGTTTACTTTTGAGATCCATCGCTATTTCCGAGACTTTCGTGGCTAAAAAAAATTAACAAGGGATTTTGTGGTTACCATGCTGTTTACCACAGTGCCTCTTAAATGATCTTGCTCATTCACATCCTAAAAAAGAAAACTACCTTGTCAAAAAACCCCAAAACATTGGGAGCTGATAGACCAGAAGCAAACTGAGAAGCATGGAAGGGTTTGGGGTTTTTTTGTCTTCTGTGCATGATGGTATAGCTGACACCTGCATAGTGCCACGTAGGAGGGAAGAGAGAAATGGTTTATCAGTAGTGTCATCTCCAAACTGCCAAAGAATGAAAAAAAAAAAAAAGCAAAATGAAAGCTGTACAGCAGAGGAAGCAAGAACTTCACAAAAGCAAGATCTCTCTCTCTCTCTTGCATCACGGACTTGAAAACAGAGGAAAATGTCATGGTTGAAATGCCATCATCAGGGTTGGAAGTGCCATGTGTACTTTTTCTTCAGGTAGATAAAAAGCTAATGAGTCTGCATGCTCATTACTTCTGTAATATGCACTGATGGAGAGGGGATAATAATAGTTCTTTCCTCTTTATGGTTTTTTTCCTCCTGTAGTTTTCTGAAATCAGGGTTTCCACAGGGTGTTGTGTATGAGTACAGGTAATCGATGCTGCTAACAGCCCGGGCCAGGCTCTATGGTAACAGAGGAACAACTGCCTGCTATGATTTGCCTTTTTAATTATCACTTCAGTCATGGGTGCTCAGCATTTGTAATGGCAATTGATACAGTCATCAAGGCAGAACGAGGAATCATTGAGTAGCGTGAAATTCATCACGTTTATTTAGCCTTTGTGACCCTCGGAGAAAAAAAAATCTGGTTTTTAATGAATTATTGTATCCATGAGAGTTAAGGTAAAGCTGGGTAGGAGAACATGACTTCTGACATGAGTGCAGTCTTGTCTCACCCTCTCTGCCAGGACAGAGCAAGCCTAGTCAGCCATGTAATGGGTATTTTATGGGGTACGTGTGAACTGAAGGGACTTGATAGGAGTTTCCACCCTCCGTGTGCCATGGGAATAAATTGGGACTGCTGAGCCTGCTCAGATTTGGAGGCAAGCTGACAGTTTTCAAACTCAAAGGAAGGTCTCTTGCCTTCTGCCTGTGCCTATCATCCTTGCAAGGCTGAGCTTCTGCTCTTGCTTTATCTGCACACGTATTAATCATCTACATCCCACTCCCACCGACTCTGGGATCTGCCTGTATCTTTGAGCAGGACTTGTGGAAGCTGGCTCTCTTCTCTCCATGCAGTCTGCTGAAGTTGCGGCTCAGTCCTGCAGGTTGGTTCTTCTGTTCCTCCCAGTCCCACTGAAATCCAGACCAGACCATGGTTTTCAATGTGGTGTAGGGACCACTGACCTCTCAAGCTTCTGTTAGCAGATTCTTGGCTTCAGGTTTGAAAAAATGAAAATATCTCTTTGGGAATTAATGCAAGAGTCCTAATGAATCCATATGTGTGTGTCCTTTCCTGTTTCTCCACTGCCTGTGTCAATTAGCCACATGGTAGCATGGTGGATTTGTTGTTACTCGTGTGGGGCAACCCGTGACAATTTGTTTTTTAGACTTCAGCGAGGATATTGTTTTCCTTCAAAGCCATTTCAGGATCTCCTCACAGAGACAAAAATAAAATGAAGGGGTCAATTCCTACAGCAGTTATTTTGTAGTAGCTCTGTTGGATAAAGCCGATTACTTACATGGCCAGTGAACTTGCATTGCTTGTTTGTCTTGGGTTGCATTGTATGAACTGAAACAAAAACCACATCCAGACTGCTTTGGAGTGGAAGAATTCTGCTATCAGTTCAATCTGTTTTCCTTGTTGTTGTTTCCATGTAATGAAAAGATAAATATGCAAACATATTTACTTCATTAATTTTAAACAGTGCCAGGAAAAAGGCTCTGTCTAGGGATTGTGGAAAAATATTGTGAAAATTAGCTCTACATATTTTGCTTTCAGTCAACTCTCTTAATTAGGATCAAAGTACTGCAATTTTTAAAAGTTCTCACTGTTCCTTCCCACACATTTTCATATTTCAAGAAGATGCAGTTAACTAAGTCTGAGACTGTCAGTAAAGCCCATGGGAATGAGGGTTCATGTACTAATAGCTGGGTACCAACATCCCTGAGGCCTTTGAAAACGTCAGGATTAGCTGTGGAGGGAGGTCAGATCGGGTTGCCTGTCCCTTGGGTGACTGCAGGGATGGAAATGGGGCAACTGTTTTCCCACCCATCCTCACTGCAGGGTGTTTGTGTGTGGTTTCCTCTTCGCTCTGATAAGACAAGTGCTGTGAGGTAGCTGCTCTTACAGGTGTGAAACATCTCTTTGTGCCTTGAAATGGGCAATTGGGTACTTGCAGGAGGAAGGAAAAAAAACGAGTAATAAACTGGGTTGGTACAAGGTACTGGTAGATCGTGGTTTTCCAAATGAGCTCAATACCAAAGAAAGTCCTTGAGGTGGTTGTCTGTAAAGGAAACTGGGACACAGAAAGGTGATGGCCAGTCTCCCAAACCCTCTGCAGGCCATGGACAGAGCTGCCACACCAGAGCCATCACAAACACAAGGTGCCCATGCTGTGTTTCATGTGCCTTTCCTCTCAAGCGTGAAGATACTTCAATTTTAAGCAGGCACATAGTTATAAAAGGATGTTGAGTCAGCTTAAAAATCGTGCTGAGATAAATAATTTACCTTTATTGGCACTGATAACACTTAAAATGCTAAATACTATTTTCCCTGTGTTTCAAGGGGGATTCATGACTGTAATTTATGTTGCTGTGTTGCTTTTTCTCAGATGCAAGGCTTCTTAGTTTTGTGCTTTGATATATATTTTACTTCCCAGTTATTGTGCATTGAAAGATCACAGCATTTGCCTTTAAAACATTGTGTGAACTTCTCTGCGTTCACTGCTGGATCTCCAGCACTGGCCTGTTAAGAGTTTCATTTTCTAAATGCAAATGGTATGTAACTGTTTATAAATCTGACAAACGCCTATACAATGGGCATAGATCTGCCCTAATTTAATCACACTGGAAAAGTGGCAGGAGGTTTATTTTGCCCCCTCTGCAGAAGTGTCAGCTCTCTTCCCCCTGCTGAGAAGCCCTTGGCACTTGGCTGGTCCATTCTCAGTGAGAGAAACCTTGCCTTGTAATTCCCAAGGGCTGGGTGAGTAATGGCACACATCAAACACATGTTTTCCCAACCCCAGTGACTGACAACAGCATATCAGAATGGGTCATGGGTGAGGGATTGCTGCTGTTTAGCTGGAGGTGCCTTGGAGCAGGAATCAGTCTCATTATTCTTTGTTACTACAGCATCTTCCTGAAAGTGGCCCTGCTCTGTAGCTTGGCTGTAAAACAAATCCTGCTGCAGGCTCCCACTGCTCTTGACTCACTTCCTTGACTGGGAAATGCAAGGGGCTACAGGGCTGCAGCTGCACCGGAGGAGGGACAGAGGCACAGCCAGACTGGCCTTTTACAATCCACACCGTGCAAATTCTGGCTTTGGTGCCAGAAACTGTCCTCTTCTGCATCTCTTGGAGCTTCACGTTTGTTTGAACCTATCACTCATTCCAGCTCACAAATGGGTGGCAGTCTTGTCCCCTGCCTTTCCTGGGACACTCGCTGGTGATCTAATCTGGCTGGACATGCATGGCAGCTACCAGCCTTCCCTTGTTCTTGCTTCTAACAACCGTCCTGGGTGTAGCTGCTGATACAAAGCACTGTTGTTTCTTGGCTTTTTTTGGAGAGGGGGGGTGTGGAGTGTCTAGTGGCTCGATAGGGAGATGATTTTCTTGCAAAGTGCACGGCTGTTCAGTTAACTTTTGAGCAAAATTCAAGATCAGTCCGTTTCTGTCGTTGGGTGCAGTCTAATGGGAGGCTGGTGTGTGGCATTAATCGTTGCAGACTTCTGCAGTGAGGCTGGGATGCATTTGTATTCAGGCAGAGGATTTCTAGGTGCAGGAGGAGATCTGAGGCTGATTCCAGACGCATTGCAAGCAGCAGGCAATGTGTGCATGCCTCCATCCCCATCCCACTCCTGCCTTCTCCTGGGCTGGAGAACATGGCCAGGGCTCCCCAGCAGAGACACAGTCCCAGCTGACAGCATGTGAGAGCCACAGCTCCAAATCTCAGCTTGATTTTCGGGAAATAACCTCCCTTCCTCTGTGTCCCTTTGTGCTTGTTTTTTTTTAACAAGTAGCAATGCTGTTGTTTGGTCCTTGTACGTTGAATTCCCGGCCCTGTGCTCTATTTAAGGGCTGACTATTACTTGTTACTTCACCAAAGTGCAAACAAAAACAATGAGCTCTATTGAGTCCTTGATGTTTGGTGGGAGAACTGGGGGAAATTACCTTTAGGTTGAAACAATAAAAGGAAGAAAAGACATATATTGCATTTTTCTAACTAATAAAAAAAATTAGACATGTGGTTTCTAATCCTCAGCCTCATCTCTCTTGCATTCCAATTCATAAGAATAGCTTCTGTCACAGAATATTAATTTAAGACAGAATTAAAAGAACTAAGTTTCAGGCAGGTCATCTGTCTGTCTGCAGTGACATGAGGTGGGTGGTAACCCTGTGCCCTCTGAGCAGTTCAGGTGTGCTGAACTGCAGTGCACAATGGCCAGGTGGGCTGGGGGGGCATGGCAGTCATTCTAACCCATGGCAGGGAGTGGGGAGATGGCAGAGGGGCTCTGGCTGCTGAGCTGGGCAGGTTTGAGTGGGCCATGTGGCACAAAGGAGCAGCAGAACCTCTGAGCTGCTGACAGGACGTGTCTTGTGTCACTTGGTGCACACAGCACAGGTGTGCAAAGTTCAGTCCTTGGCAGAGAAGAGCCTGGTGGCATTGTACCCTGAACCTGCGTGGGAAACCCTTTGAGTGACTTCATGAGCAAGGTGTGCAGTTGTAGCCATCAGCTGGAAACAAGGAATTGAGGAGGGGGGCAGTGAAAGGGCTCCCAAATGGGTCTGTGCTCAGGGGAGTATCCTCACTCGTGTGCCAAGGGTCTCAGAATCCTGCTGAGGAGGAGAGATTCTCCCTGGCTGAGGAAATTCATGGGGCTTTCAGTCAGCAGTGCTTGGAGGCTGCAGTGTTTGTGGGAAGAGGGCTGGCTCTCACCTGGCAAGAGTGAGCCAAACTCCCACTGCTTGTGGTCACGTAGGTCTGAAAGGGCAGAATATGGTGCAACTGGATTACAAGCATTGCAAGCTATTATTATTATTATTATTATTATTATTACTATATTTTTGTTTATTGAGGCCCGTGCAGATGAGTAGTTTGCTGCCAGGTGTCCTCGACTTACAAGAAGCATCACGCCAGTCTAAAATGAATGGGATTGTGGGGCTGGTCTGACTGGACAGCTCACCTGGGCAGCCTGGAGGCTGTCATCTGAATTGTGCTGGTTTAGGTTTAAGTGGTCCCCTACAGAGCAGCTTTGCAGTTAAAATTAAATACTTGAAAGTGGAATAAATTGCATCAAGTGGGTCCTTTGATGTCAATCAGCTGCATGTCTGTGTCTGGCTCACGTTAGCCGTGTATCAGGAAGAGTAGATGTGAGGAGGGTGGCATTCCCATGGGTCTGTGGATGGAGGAGCTTCTAGTGTGTGACAAAATGAGTTGTGGCTGTCACTTTTTAAATGCTTGTTTTATTCTTCTGTTTATTTATTTTTAAAGAAGACATGAAGGTGGGGGAGGATTGAGGACAGCTTTGTATTCCTCCTATATTTGTCAGCTCCTGTCTTTCTAAAAATGTCAGATTTAAATGTTACTGTTTTACTATTGAAAAAAAAAAAATAAAAAAAATCCCTGATCATTTTGTCTCTCCGGTTTTCCCTAGAGTTTGCATCACCTAGTTTTTCTTTCAAATCATCCTTTACTTAGGCTAGTAAAGAAACATCAAGCACCAGAATTGCAGCTGTGGTAAATCTGTACAGCTCAGTGGGGGGCAGCCAGGTACTGGGCTGTTACTGGAGTTGGTGCACATGCATCCAAACCCTGCCAGGCCATGAAGCCAGACATAATTTTCCAGTCCTAGAACACTGAATCAGTGCTAGGAAGTGATGTAAGGCACAGCCAAGTACGAACCTCCCTCCACTGCAGACATTTGTAGAAGTTCCCCTGGGGTCTGGAGGGCTCCAGGGAATGGTCTCTTGGCTCTGTGCTTCTTTGCTCTCATGCTCTCCTGAGCGTTTCCAGCGTTGCCACCTTCTTCTGTCCAAAATCAGCATTGCTTAGCACTCAGCTTTTTCAAAGTTTCAACCCAGTTACTTATGGCCCATCACCTTATGGTCCACCACCGCCTTTTCCCCTCACACTTTACAAATCTGTGTGGCTGCACCGGCAGCGAGGCCTCTTCCCTCCCTGAACCTCAAACAGCATCACTTTGCACGCAGGTATCAATTTCTGTGTCACCGGTGTCAGCTTCCCTTACGTTAAAGAAACGTTAAGCACCATTAACATAATCATACATGTCACTGGCAGTGAACATACCTTCAGAGGTGCCTCAGCGAGTGCAATGTGAGCTGCCCTCCAGCTAGGCAGAACAAAAGGTTGTGTGTTAACAATATTAATGGCTGCACGAAACCAGTGCAGATGAAATCAGGCTTACTTTTAATCAGTCTTCAGGGGTTTCGTGTGCTGAGGCTATTTGTTTATAGTGGAGGCCAGGTTGTGCCAGAATCTATTAAGCACGGGGAAAATGATCAGTCCATTTTTTTTGCACGTTCCTAATGTGAGAAAAGGAGGCACTCCATGGCAGGGAAACAACCTGAAAGGATACTTTGCAGAGCATCTCTTGGTCTGAGTGGGGCTGGGATACAGCGATAAACACCGTGATGAATCTGTAAAAGATCCTTTTAACATCATTGATTCTACTTACATCTGTAAGCATCAAAGCTAAATGTGTCTGTGGATTCTCTGGGGGAGTCCTCAACCTCTTCAGGGGGCTCTGTCTCATAAAGCAAGAAAGGAATTGTCAGGTATAGATAAACACACCGTCTCATAACTTGTTTGTGGGTTGTATATTGGTAAAATATAAGTCATTGACCACTTACTTGGGTGAAACACTTCCGTGATTCAATACAAAAAGCACTGTTTCCTTTAATAGAAAGTTAAATTCATTAGGAGGGTTGTTTTCTTTCTGTTCTGTGAATATTAAAAGTGTCATTTCCTATATATCAACTGGAATCTCTTAACTGTGATACTTTTATGGCATGGGGGATGCCTTTTAAACATTATTTTTATTATACAAGTCCACAGAGAAGTTTAAAAATGAGAAGTTTATTATTGTAACACTGTAAGAATTTTCATTCTTCTGCTCTTGCAAAACAAACAAAAATTCATATTGGAATGTACAAGTGTACCAGAGTCCAAGTCAAAGTGTCATATTGATATTTTTCAAAACTAGAAATTTTCAATATATATTCTGTATGCCTCCATTTATGTGTCAAAAAATGGTGTTCAGATAAACTACAAAATGTGCTTCCAGACATTCTATGTAAGAGCAAGAAGGAACATCAGAATAGTGCGGGTTGGGTTTTGTTTTGTTTGTTGTTTGGGTTTTTTTAAGCTGATAATAGTTCCGCAATTTTATCTGCCTGCGCTCAGTACCAGAGGAACTAATTGAAATTTTAGGCCTGGTTTTATACAGTGCAGATTAAATAATCTGTTCCTAAAATCAGTGACCATGAAGAAAAATCAGTGCGTGACAATGCACAGAGTTGATTACAGTTTGCAGATGACAGTGGGTGTTGCTGTTCAGAATTGTGCCCTCCTCATGTACCTTTGTGTAGTACTCTGAAAAAAGCCAGATTTGCTCTCCAAGGACATAGACACACACACACACACATGTATTCCTTGCTTAGCAGGAGCAGATGTCAAGGACCAGCTTAGAGGTGAAGCAATGACCTGAGATCTTACGACCTTTGTACTACACTGATCAGGCTTTTACATTATTCCTTCCTCTCCTGTCTGCCTGAAATAAATAAATATAGCAAAGTGAGTGTCAAATTAGTCTGAGAGAAGTTGGAAACCAACCAGTTGTGCTTCCAGCCAACTTCAAAGAGTGAGGTTGTTTTTTTCTTCCTTATGCAACACAGAATCTCGTGGATATGAGCTCCAACTGTTTCTCTGAAGTTAAGTTTTTAGGCTGCTGTAAGATTGCCTCTCTGTTTTTCTCCTGGCTTTGTTTCTTTCTGCAGAGTCTTGGCCAACTCCAAGACTACCCGGTGATCATTATCATTTCAGCAGGAGACAGTGAATGGAGAGGCACATATGTCACTTGTTCCAGGGTGACACTGCAGCCCTCGCTGCTCCGCGGGGATGCTTCAGGGATGCTGAGCATCAGGGGGTTGAGATTCCTGGGGAGAAAGATCTGGGGATTTTTTTTAAGAACTAAATTGCATTCCCTTAACAAGCGATCAAATAAATGTGCAGGAAGAAAAACGTCTCATAAATCACTTTAATCCTGCTTCAAATTATTTTTTAAGGAATACTGAGTTAAATCCTAGCAATACACTAAGTTGTCTTTCAGGAATCAAACGTGACAGCAAAGAATGGACTTTCATTTTCACCTTTTCAAGGTGATGAATTGGACCTTTTTTTCCCCCCTAATGTTCCACATCCTGCTGCCATTAAAGGACAATGACAAACCCCTGTTGACTATAATGGGCAACTGTTTGGCTTTTTATCCGGGCTAAATTCTAATTAAGCCTGACAAAATAGGTCTTCAGCCAACTGTACTTTGCCATGCCAGTGTCACATCTGGCCCGCATGTCTTTACACTGTGCATATTCAGTCTCCTGTTGCTGCTGGAATTTTCACCGGCTTTGCCCCATGCTTTGGGCACCTGGAGTTGCTCTGAGATGCTGAGCAGTGGGTCTTGCTGAAAAGGTGTGGAAAGGTGAGGATGTTCACACTCTGGAGAGGTGCCAGCTGATCACCAGGGGGCTGCAGCATCCTTCACCTCTCTCACACATTGATTTTGCTCATATGTGGGAAGTCCTTCCTTTCCACTCCTTGGGACTGTCCCCCACCGCCCTCGGGTTCCTCACCCTTGCCAGACCCTGTGCTGCCCTCAGTGCGCTGCCCTGGCTGCCTGCACACACCTGTGGGCAGCAGCTGTAGCTCTGATGGCAGCAGAATGGACTGTCCTTCCCCTGGACCGTGGATCACACATCCCCATGGGAAGAGGGACGGCGATGTGCTGAGCTTGTTAAATAGTCTGTGCTGCAAAACTGGAGTGACGGCAATCCCGCCTCCTGCTTCCTCTCACCTTTCAGGCAAGAGAGGTAATGAGTGAGCAGAGATGAGCGGAGGGGCAGTGCGAAACCTTCGCGTTCAGACGGGCAAATTAAAGATAACAATGCTTTGCCGAGGCTGGAAATTGCAGGCTGGCGGAAGAGCAGCATTACCTTTCCCGACTGTAAAAGGCACTGTTCTCTCCCTGCTCATCCACTTCATGGATTTTTTGCTTCAGTTCTTCCCCTGAGTTTGAAATTAATTTGTAACGCGTTCCAAGAGCTTTCCACACTTCGGTCTTACCTTTGTTGAGATGTTTCTTACTTCCTACAGTCAAATTTGGATGGTGGTCCAGATTAAAGTATCATTTGTTTTTGGGTGTTGCCAGCCTTACAACATTAGGAAGGTGGGAATGGCATAGGAAGCATGAGGTTTGTTTCTTTATTATTCTTTTTCCTTCCTCTTCCTTTTATTATCTTTTCTCTTTTCTTAAGCCTCTGAGGAATTTCGGGAGTAAGTTCAAACTTTCCTTTCAGAGCCATAAAGTTTCTTTCCCATTTCAGAAAAGGAAGAAGGTTTTATGGAGTTCTGTGTTTGTGGTTTGTGTGTGATGGTTCCAGGAGCCACCCAACTACACAGCTGGGTGATGTGATGCCACAGTGTGTTTCTATTAACCCATTTTTGGATAAATCTGCTTTTATTCAAACATCAAATACCTTATCAGTGTTTACCTTTGGTTTATGGGGATGGCTTGCACTAACTACTATTTAAGTGCAAATGCTGACACGAAGTAGGCAGCCATCAGGGATCAGCCAGATTGTTTGGAGAACTCTTCCAATTAACTGTGTTACTTTGCAAAGGGAGAGTTTAGATAACCAAGAGAAGCTGCATTTTATAGGCTATATATATATGTATGTGTGTTTATTTATAGCTCCATATGCATATTGCTCCCTATGTTGGAGGGGACAAAGAAGGACACTGTTAGTCCTAAAGATATATTGGAGCGCAGGGGGAGAGAAAAGGGCTTACTTCTTCTCTCCTTTGTGCAATGACAAAAAAATTGAACGTCTTTCATAAATGTTTTTCCTTCATGTTTGACCCTATGGGTCCCACTCATGAGTGTATGTAAGGGGAATATGCCTCCAGTGTCCTGTGTCCACCAGCTTTGCTCCCCACTCCCAAGGATGGCACAGTGTGTGCTGTATTTCAGTGTGTGTATGTGTGTGCTTATTCCTATATGAATATTTTAAAATGGTTTACGGTGGGCAAAGGAGGAGAAACAAAGGGCTTATCACGTTTTCTTCTTTAAAACAACAAAATGGAAATCAGTGGCTTTGTGCAGATCAAGGATGCACTAACTGTGGTCAGCCTCACTCTCCAGGAATGCACCGGGCTTTATCCAGGATCTCTGTCTGATGCTTTGTGCTTATTAGAAGTCTGAATGGCACTTCATTTCGGAGTGACACTTCATTTTCCGAACTGAGTTGATTAGGAAGATCTTACCCATCTTCAGATCTTTGTGTTCAGCGGTTTGGGTTTGTTTTTTTTTTTTTCCCCTCCGTCGTTGGGAGGGGGACCAAAAAAAAAAA